>JAJIYU010000406.1:0-52098 GCA_030144865.1 Tinospora cordifolia
TCTTCCAAGTTATAGTTTGTTCTTCCTTCTCTTTGTGCACCACATAAATTCTTTCATTAAAAATGCTCTTTTTCACAACTTTTATACAATTTTTTTTCTATAAAAATCTTCGAAACTTCAATTTTAAGTGAACTTCGCTGATTTTTCGAAGATTTCGACGAAATTGTGTAATTTTATAATTACAGGCGAATTTCGTTTCGATTGTCCAAATTTCCTAATTAATTCAGCTAATTTCGACAAACTTTGTCTAATTTTCATACCATGGTGATAAACTTAGAGTTTTCTTTGAGCTAAATTATATCTCTCAATGAAAAATATTCTAACAGAATTTTTTTGGGCTATTCAGACAAATTAAAGGCTGATGTAAACTATCTTTAGGTTATAGCTTTGAGGATTGGATGAATAACTGGAAGGCCATTTGTGAAGCATTGTTGTAAGCTTGCTTCTGCAACTTCTACTGATTGTGTCATTGTGAAAGTGTAGTTTTCAGTTTTGGTGTTGAGGCGTGCATGATGGTGTCCTCATCTCCATCATTGACCTTTTTTCTTGACTTTTATTTTTGTAAAAATAAAAGAAAATTGATTTTTATTGGGGTTTTACATGTGGATGGCTTTGAGCCAAGAAACATTGGGATTCCATATTGAGACAACTTTTTGACATCTTCGTTAAAAACTTTCAATGCCTACATGCTCTAGCTTGGTGAGTTAGAGTCGAACAAAAATGAATTTAGGGTAGTAATTTGTGTTATAGTGTCATAGACGGGTTGTGTCATAAACGGGTCGTATCATAAACGAGTATTACCCATATGTTGCCAACTCAAACTTGATTCATTTATTAATTATGTCAAATTTGCAAACTCAAATTGCCCGTTTATTATTTGTGTCATAATTGTATATTTGTATATGACTTATTTAACTTTTTGTAACCAATTAATTTGTTTTACAAAAAATAATAATAATAATACAAAACATAAATAGTTTATTAAAAATAAATTAAATTAGAATATATTTTTCAAAGAATAATAAAAGTAAATTATATTATCAATATATTAATAAAAACATTAATATTAAATTATATTAATAAATACAATAATAAAACTTGTTCATAAATATGTTAAAACTTGTTTGTAAATGAATTTTAGCAGATTAACTTGTTTGTAAACTGAATTTTAGTCCCAGCTAATCATGTATAATCTATTTTAAACCAAGCCCATTTATGCTAAACTATGCATGTCATGTTTGGGTCACAAATCTCCACCACTAGAAATGATAGGCTTTATGTTAGGGGTTACATGTGTGGGGACGTAATGCCATACAAACTATCCCTTCCTCTATCCTTAGGATGGCAGGAGCTTCATGAAATCAGTATGCCATTTATCATCTTCAAAGCAATATACTCTCTCCAACAAAATACTCATTGTAGAGATATTTTCAACTTGCTAGACTCTCTTGGAGAGTTTTGATGAGCTATTAAAAATATTGTTTGGGAAAGGAATTTTATTTTGAAATTTACTTTTTTAAGTGTTGACTATGCCATGTTGTCAAGAAACCAAAAAGGTTGTTTGGTGCATATGTGCTTTATATGCATCTAAACATAATCTATTACACCACATTATATTCGTAAAGAAGAAAAACTGATTAAATAGATGCTAAAAGGCCATTGGTTGCACAGATATTTGTAGGAACTGTTTGTGTAACAGCTAAGTTTTGATTGCAATCTTCACACTTACTTTGAGTGTCTTCTTAATTGGTAGTTATCATTGGTGAAACTTGCTTTTATGTTCCTCTTTCTTTTGTTATTTTCAACTTACGATATATGTGATTGACCGATGATGGTAGTGTGAAAAACAGGAAGGATGAATCCTGGTACATGTCTATCAATTATTAAGACATTTATAAAAATGTGTTATTTTAGGAGCATGAGCAAGGTGAACATTGAACACTTAAATGCACGCAAACATGCATGAATGCTTATAGATAGGTTTTCGTCACATGTTTCTAGGAGTATTTTCTGGCAGAAATTACTATGTTTGAAGTCAGGGTTTGTCTTGGTTCATTAGTAAAGACTGCTTACATTCTGATCTATCATTCAGCTTTTAATTTGGAAACACGCTTCTAGTGGTGCAGGGTTAAGATAGCATGCTTCATCTGTTTCTTTTTATTTTATTTTTTAAACTTTTTTTTCTCATAAGAAACAAACATTATTATATAAATAATATAAATTTCTTTGTGTTACATAATAAAACACCCAGGAGTACTTACAATATTTTCTACAGGCAGTACTGATCTAAAACATAGCACATGAGGCCTATGTTTCCTTTTTGAGGTTATTCCTAGTCAAATTCCATCTCTTTCACCCACTTAGTATAACGTCAGTGCATGAGTGCATGGGAAAACCTTGCTGCATTACCTTGAAGCAAATGAAAATCCCAATTCAAGTACCAATTGGAGATTGAAGAACTGTTAGCCCATTTACAGGTTGTAGCCCAGCTGCTTGCCTTTGGCTTAATCCCATCCCATAAGACCACGTGATCTTTCTCGACATTGTTTAAGAGAGTTCGGAATGCACAAGATAACAGAGGATGTTACTAAACCAGTCTCCTTTTTCCAATTTATTATTGTTTTTGTGACGTGGCTGATGGGGAGGCCTTCCATGAGATTCCTTGGGTGAAACATCTTGTATCCAGAATGTTTGAGGCTTTTGTGTTTCTTTTTTTTTATTTTTTATTTTTGAACAGAAACTATATTTTATTAATAAAATAGTTAGTATAGCAAGCAGGGGTAAGCAGAAATGGGACAAAAAATATCAACTATAAACAGAGCAAGCATCTCCCCCAATCGTGATGCCTATCTACCAAACAGCATCCTTCTGCCCAATTAGCTGAGAAAACCTTAGAACTAGCTGTAAGTTTTATAGCTTCCCACACTTGGCGACCATCTCTTGATCAACCATGGAACACACGCATGTTCCTTCCAAACAAAGTATCTGAAGCGTGGCAAATCAGATGTGAGCATTGCGACCTGCTTCCACAACAAAGATACAAGATCATATACTTTTGCATAGATTGCAAAAAATTTGTTCCTAGAGAAGACCTTCATCTAATCCACATGCCATAAGTGATTGGACAATACAAGAGGATTTGGTCCCTCATGTCTCCTTCCTGAAGAAAAAAATCGCAACAGTCCCAGTGCAGGATGTCGACTTAATGTGGGATTTCATTAAATAGACTACAAGCTAATGGGATTTTGCAGCTAATTTGGGCATGGTATTTCATTGTCTGATTTGGTTTTTTTGATTTTTTTCTTTTTATATGGTTTTTTGTCTTAGTCCAGAATCATCTTTCTTGGGCGGCTATATGCTTGTTTTTTCGAAGTTAGCTCCTTAGCAGCACGTTCATGGTGTTAAGCCGCTTGTGGGCCAAGGTCTAGCAAAAATAATTAAACTTTAAAGGGAATATCCATGTGCTATATGATGGTTGCTAGGAAGATGCAGCTTCAGAAGAGCTAGTCAGATGATGATAGATTTACAAGAAAATGAACCATTAGATTCTGAAACCCAAGAAAACTAGTCAGGATTAAAAGACAGGAAAATTTCCAGATTGGGAAGATGAAAACAAACCTCTTTTGATTCCCAAGTAGTTAAGGTTCTTAGGTAAGGAAGTGTGCTGCGGAGAAGAAGGGCTAAGGAAATTGGTGATGGGCTGATTGTGCATTATGGAAATCTTATACAGGTTCGGAAAAGAATCTGCCAATGGTCTCTATCAAAGCGTCCTATCTTCCCAACAGCAAAAGAGATCCCTACTACTCACTCTTTTCAAGTCCACATGGGTAGCAAGCTCATGTGACAAGGTTGCTATAAACTTTCATGAACTCTTTATGTAGCCTTGATGAACAAGTGGAGGGCAGTGGTTTTGGCTGTAGATAAGGGAGGTCTAGATATTGGTAATATCTCAGGAAGGAATATTGCCTTACGTGGCATATTGTTGTGGATGTTTCTTTTGGAGCAGTCTTCCTTATGGACAAGTTATTTCTACTTGATATAGCAAAGAGGACTTTTTGAGGAATGGTCACTGTGTTATATTCTCTTAGCTAAGGAGCATTTGATGAACAAATGAACAAATATGTCATCCATTCCCTAAACTTTGCAAAGGGAGATATAGCCTTGTGCTCTAGGAATACACTTTTTATTTGTGCAAGAGAAAATTATTTAAATGATTGTTGATAGAATGATCATAAATACCAGGATACAGGCTTCTATACCATAAAGATCGATCAACACGCCCCTCATTTCATCTAGAGGTCAAAAAAAAAAAAAAATCATTTTGTTGCTGAGTTGGCTTTCCTGTTAATGGCTGTTGAAGCTGAAGTTACTTTTTCTTTTCCATTGTCCTTCAAATACTGTTCATGTAATGAATTTTGGGGAATTTGGTAAACTGTAAGACAGGCAGAGGCCTACAGAAGGAGCACTTGATATAGGAAATTTTTCAAGAAGGAACATTGCTTTCTTCGGAAATGGTTATGGAAAGGAAGGAGGACATTAGGGAACAAGTCTCTTTGTGTTTGTGGGTAGAGGTAATCACAAGTCGGTATGGGAGAATGAACTTCATTTGTGGTGGTGGCAGAAGCAAGCTCTCCAAGAGGTCTTCATACAGAGGTCCTTGCAAGTTTGTTGCCTCTGGCATCTTCGATTCTCCCCCTTTTTTTCAAGTAATAGATGGATTTGGGACTGCTTCCTCTTTTGGGTGGGCAATTGGCTTGCATCTGGTCTGTTGGCAATAAAATTTTCGATTATCTACTGATTAGCATTCTTGCATAATCTATCTTATCCTCGACTTTCTATCTTGTGACGTTGGCTTCAACTATTTCCCATCACTCCCTTGAAACCTACATTATTCTGGAGCCTTTATAAACCTACTCTCATTGCTTGACCTGGTGAGATTGACACCATGACTTGAAAAGTTTTTTTGGCCCCTTGAAAGTAGTTGCATGATCTTGTGTAAGCCCCTCTAATCATCACTTAATATTTAATCCTCTCCATCTTGATTCCTCCTTGCACCAATTATATGGTATTCACATCTTCCGTCTAAAGTTGAAGCGTTAAGTTAGATTTTGTTTGGCAAGCATCTTAACCCAACGGATACTTTTAACGAAGAAGACTTACTAATATGGCTATCTCTCTGCACTGCTGCATATTTTATTTTGAGGATGGAGAATCCTTGGATCATATCTTTCTTTTGTATCCATTTGCTCAAGCTTGTGGGATAGATGCATGTCCTTTTCAGGTAACAGATTTATCATTCCCAATCATTGGAAGGTTGGTTCTCCTTACCTGAGAATACTATCTTCTCTAGTACTGGTAAGAGGCAGCAATGATCACATCATTTTGCACCTCTTTTTCTGAGAAGAAATAACAATGTTGTACTCATTGTATAAATATGATTTGTAATTAGATCAACAATATCTGCATTAGAAGTGGTATTCAATGAAATCTACTGACTATTGAGATCTATGACGTATACTTTAAGTAATGCCCCTATCACCCTGTAGGGAAGCTCTCCAATTGATTCATTTTCCACTCTTTGGCTATTATGGCTGGAAAGGAATGATAGGGTATTCCTTGGGAGATCCAAATGTGTAGTCCAATTGTGGGAAAATAAAATAAAATTAGCAGCTGTTTCTATGATTCATGCTGCTTATTTGGTACAAGGCTACTCTATTGCTGATCGGGTTGGTGATTGGGCCTATTTTCTGCAGAGTGTTTAGTGTGGTTTATCTGGTTTTATTGTGGCCGGGACTTGTTTCTTATGGCTTTCTCTGGTTATTGGTGCTCCAAGATTTTGATTCTGTGCTGTTATCAATTCTGCTTCTAGATAATAAAAAATGTTTTTCCTCCTGCTCCAAAAAAAAAAAAAAGAAAAGAAAAAAGAAAAAGAAAGGAAAAAAACAAAGAAAAGAAAACGCAGCATATATTTCGTTAATGACCTTGGATTTTAACTCATGATTCAATATTAAATGGCACGTTGTGAGGTTCTTGGCATTTAATCCTTTTTGCATATGTGAACTAGTTGGTTATGTAATATCAGAGAAAAGTTTCATCTGATTGAAGATTTGCTTTGCCTAGTTAAGTTTGAAGTTGATACGCATGATATATCATGCAAGAATTTGCAGCTTCACGGAATTAGTATTTTGATTGAATGGAAATTGTCTGTGAACGTTTTTTTTTTTTTTTTTATGGATAATGACCTCATAGATTATTTGCCAACCTAGATGCAATTTTTTTTTCTTTTTTTTTTTTCGAATCAAGAGAAGATACATGGTACTAAGGCCTTAGCATGCTCCACGGGGAGATTTGAACCCTGCTCATCAGTAGGATAGGGGTACCATGACAAATTACGCCACAGTTGGTTGGTGGAAGCAATGTTCTTTTATCTCTACACTGATATATCTTGTCCGAAGCCACACGTGAACATGGTTTAGTGATTAAATTTCTTGTATCGGCCGAGTGTGTGCAACTACATAGTAAGTAATTTAGCAAGCTAAGTAAGTTGGAGATTGAAACAAATCTCAAATATATGGTAAAGTTAGCAGCACAAGGTAACAATTGTAAAGCAATTTGAATATTTGTTGTCTATTTATTTATATGAAACAGTTTGGTGCTATGACCTTTCTACCTTGAGAAATGATGCAGGAAGGAACATCCTATTGGGATTGCTGAAACGTCTGCAATAAGTTCTTATTGAAGTAGGTTTTGCTCTAATGGGTTTATTGTTTTAAATTTTCGTTAGTGTGGAAACGTCATCTGATGGTTACAGATACATCAGTGATCTAAATTTTATCAGAGAAAGAGAGCTTTCACCGCATTTGAAAGGTGCAATGGCCATTCAATTCACGTTTCCATTACTAGTTCTCATGTGACTTTCATTGCCTGTTCCAATGGAAGCTGCAATGGGCAGTTAAATGTAGGCCTGATGACTTTGAACTACTATTACTTTAGCTTGTGGGGCAGTGTTGGTTGATAAATTGAATCTATTCAAAAATAAAAAAATAAAATATAAGAAATATATGAAATTGGTGACAAGTAACATTTCATTTCTCGAAAAGGTCAATTCTCTTTTTTCATTGTATTGCCGCAAATTAATAAGATGAGCTTTGTAGCAGATGTAGTAATATTATTTTTGTATTGTCACATTTAAATTTTCCCATTAAAGGTGACGGGACCCAGAGTTCGGACATTGAACTTGATTAACTTGGTTCATATAAGTTTAGAAAATGTTCAACTATTTCTCGGATCTCTCAAACAGAATGAAGTTTGTGTTTACGGAATGTCGGATGTGAAAATTTTAATCTGAATCTGAAATGCGATGTTATTAATGACCATGTTATATAATTAATTTATTTCTTTTAGTAATTATGGGACCTACAATGAAATTAATATATTATTTAAATTATTTATAATATATTAAAAATATTAAAAATAAATTTATAGTTGTAAAAACTAAAAGTAAAACTAAAAAATAAAAAGTATAAAAATGGCACTTATATTATTTTAACAATAAAAATCAATAAACATTGAAGAAAAATTAAAAATGCTTTTAAAAAGGTAAAAAAAATTCAAGTATTAGAAAGAAGTATTTAAAATCTAAAAACTAAAAAGGATAACAATATAAAAAAAAAAAGTAAATAAAAAGAGAATTGCATCGTTGTGCTGCTGGTTTATTTTTTTAATAAAGTTATTTTAGCATTGCGTTTAAGGTATGCGTGCAGATGTTGAATTTTGGAAATGTATTGAATAGGTTCTCAATTCCATTTATCTTAAGAACTTATTAAAGAGAAATGGTAACAAAGGTTGAACAATCTAAGTTGAAAAGGGCATTTACCCATAAACACAAATGAATTGAATTGAAAATGTTTGATACTTATCAAATCCCCTTTTTGCACTTAGAAGAAATGTCTGATGGATGTGTAAAACCTACCTCTTTTGTCGACACTAGTGCAACTGTTTATGTGACGTGTCCATGAACCATGCGACCGTAATCCTGCAACCGTGCTTTTAATATATTTCATTGCTTCGAACATTTCTTATTAATCTTTAATCCCTCTTATTGACTTTCCTGTTTTGTTTCATTAAATTGAAAAATTACAAACATCAGCATATTTTTGAAATATATATAGCTGCTGTTGAATTGACATAAATTTTGCAATAAGGGCTGCAGTTATATTTATTTGTCAAATTAACATTTTTTTAAAACATGTGTCCCTTATTTTATAATCAAAACATCAACGGATCGTGTCATAAACGGATCGTGTCATAAATAAGTCGTATCGTAATTGTATTTATAATCGTGTATTTGTATATATCTTATTTAACTTTTTATAATAAATTTTTATAAAAATATAAAATTTTAAAAAATAAATTAAAATTTTAAAAAATTTTATCTAAAAAATAATAAATAAATTATACTATCAAAAAATTAATAAATATATTAATTTTAAATTTATTTATTTATAATTTATCTTTTAACTTATGCATAATCGTGTTCCACGCGTTATTTTTAAATTTATCAAATTAACCTTTTTATGACTCCCATTTAACATATATATATATATATATATATAGAGAGAGAGAGATGGATAGATAGATAAATTGTCCAAATAATGAGACCTTGCTTTGAAAGTTCTAAACAACTTCAACCGCTTTCCTTTGTTGTTTCTAGGATTTCATGTTTGCTTGTTTTAAAGCCACAATTAAAGATTAAAGAGGAAATCAGAAGAAGGGGTTGAGCAAGTAAAGAATGTTATACATTATTAAAGAGAAATGGATTCCCACGAAACCTAATTGGATTCTTGGCGTGAGAACATTCCAAAAATAAAATTGCACAGGCCTTCCATTAGTCCCTCAAAATGGTCAAAGGCCCTTACGTGTTCCCACTACAAGTTCTATGAAATTTTACAAATCGCTTACTTATTAAATAAAGCAAAGCGTTTAATAATGCATTAATTTTTTAAGTTATTTCTCTCTTTTGCTCTTGCAACTTTATTCACTCTTGCTACTTTTTTCAAGCTTCCACAACACTTAAAAAAAAAAGGTCTAAGAAATGATGAATAATTATGAAAATATATGGATTTATATGAAAGAAGGAAGAGTTGTAATATTAATTAAATGAGAAAAATATTGATTGTGATGGGAAGATATTACTCACAAGGGCCAAGGATGTGCAAGTTGGAAGCATTAAAGATATTTTAAAAGCAAGACTAGCTGTTCATGGCCCTTAGAAAATGAAATAATATAATAATTTGATGTAGATGTTGGTAAGATAAGCCTTAATTATAATTACTATAATTGTATGAAACTATTGAATGTAAGAGTAATACAAATATGATGAAATTATTAGTAAGTCTAGCCATAAAGAATTGGTAACAATTGTGAGCATTTCGATTAATTGCCCAAATGACATTTCTGAAGTTACATTGTTTTGGAAGCTAAAACCCATTGAAGGCACCATTAATCCTTATATATATATAAAAGTGTGAAAAAAACTTACATAAAAATATTACAGAGGGTTTTCTATTTAAATACTTTCTTTACAAAGTTTTAACAAGTTAAATCTATTTAACCTTGCACATTAGGTGCGATTCCACTACAGTGTTAAATAAATAAATAAATATAAAATTAAAAATTGAATTAAACAAATTCCAGTCACATTTACAGCTAGTTGCTCACATTTGATCAACAGAGAAAAAGAATAAAAAATTGTCTCCAATTTGACTTTATCAAAAAGTTGTAGAGGTTAGGGTTAGTGGGCAAGTTATCAAAAAATTCAAGTGATAACTATTAATTAATACAAAATAACTTTTTTAGACTTAAAAACTTATATTTAAAATATTATACTTCGTTGAGGTACAGTACACTCTATATATAAACCTTAAACATGTTTTCGAAAAGGATTTCATTTACTTAAAATACGGAGAATCATTGCAATCTTGATTAAAAAAATAAGGTTACCCCTTTTACTGGTAGCTTTTTCAAGTGAAATTAATTAATAAAAAAAAATATATTTTTTTTTAAACCTATATGAAAATATGGACATGTTACAATGACTTGAATGTAATTTAAAAATCTGAAAACAGTAAATACTTATTTGTTTTAAAATTCTTCAAAAATAAAGCGAATATTTAGAAATAATTTTAATAAATCGTTTCCTTTTTTATTAACAAAACAAAACAAAAACAAAGACTAAGAAAACAAGGCAAAAACAAAAACAAAACCTTAGAAAACAAAACAAAAATATTCATTGCTGTCATGGACGTCAATTCTGACCCAGTAAACACAAATTTTCTTGTATTCATTTCAACATGAGCCCGTTTTCCCCCTGGAATAGCCCCTCTTTTTCAACTACGTGGTCGTTCTTTTTGTATTAGTAAATTTCAATTTGAAAACTACATGCTTTTTTTTTTTTAATTTTTTTTCTTTTAATCAAATTACAGTAACAGATTTTTTTTTTTTCAAATTTCTAGAAGAAATAGGGCCAGTTCTTATTTTTTTCAAAAACAATTCTCTTAAATACAATATTTGACATGTGAAATATATAAGTTACTTAAATTTATTGTCATCTCTGGCAAAATTAAATCTTCTAAGGAACAAGAAAACATTGATATTCAATAAAATGTTAATTACAATGATATTCAAAAATAAGTATAAAAAAACCTTTTTAAGAAAATCTACGGTACAAGAAAATTATATTTTCTCGTACAATTTTCTCTATGTAACCAAACAATCACTCAAGGTAAAAATCGTTCAAATTCTCTTTATTTAGTTATTAACATTGTCTACACATTAATTATATATATGATTCTAAAAAATTTAACGTGTCGTCTCTCCGAGAAGAGCCAGAAATTTCCAAGCCGAAATCGGCCATTTTTCATAAAATGTCAAATTGTTTGAACAAGCCTTGGTTAAACCGCACATAGAACTCACCTGGAACCTACGTAGTTTCATTTCAAATCCCAAGTCAAACCAACCCAACGAATGAAGAGGAAAACCGTGTCAGCACAACCACGCTAATTACCGTCTGACCACGTACACCAGAGAGTCTTAGCACGTAAGCAAATACTTCCCGTCGTCACATAAAAGCTGCGATTTCTCCTCTTCTTGCTTGTTCTCTAGCGCCCGACCGACCGAGCTCAGAGCAGAACAAAAATTGAGATGGGAAAAACGCTTGATGCTCTACTAAGAAGAGGCTTCAAATCTTCCAAATTCAAGACCCTTGTCAGCCTCGCTATCTCTAGACTTGCTGTTCTCAAGAACCAGCGCCAAGTTCGCTGCTCTCAAGCTCGTTCTGATGCGTTACAGTTACTACAACTTGGGCACCAGGAACGCGCCCTCCTTCGCGTCAGTTCAATTTCTTTCTTTTCTTTTTTTTTTTTTTTAATCTTTCTTCTTTGGTTTCATTGAGTTTTTATTTCATTTCGTTTGGTTGATTAATCTGGGCTTCGGTTCGGTGGATTGTAAGGTGCTTTGTTTGATTTGTGTGATCAGGTTGAACATGTAATACAAGAGCAGAACATGTTGGACGCTTTCGTTATGATAGAAGGATACTGCCATGTTTTGATCGAAAGAATAGCACTCATTGAAGCAAGCAGGTTGGTTTCAGTTTCTTCTTTCCATTCCCTCCTCCTACTAACAAAATTTCAAGACTTACTTGACAAACCAAAATGTGTTCTTATAATTATGACATAGGGAATGCCCAGAAGAACTAAAGGAAGCAACAGCAAGTGTGATTTACGCGACTTCAAGATGCGGGCAGTTCCCAGAACTTCAAGAGATTCGATCGGCTCTAACATCTTGGTATGGGAAGGACTTCGCTGCCAGGGCAGCTGAGTTGAGAAACAATTGTGGAGTTACAAGAAGGGTAATTAACAGTAGCAGTGCTTTCACATTTGTCATTTCTCTCCCTCCATTAACAAGAACTAAATCATAGTACTATTACGTGCAGATGATTCAGAAGCTATCTACAAGGCAGGCAAGTTTGGATAGCAGAATGAAAGTCTTGAAAGAAATAGCTTCAGAGAATGGCATAACTGTGCAGATTGAGGAACAGCTTACCACAAGCAAAGAGGTGTGTGTGTGTGTATTTATGGAGGAGAAAGTATAACTGCTAATTGTTGGAAATTGCTAACGCTAGTTTCCATCTATTATTATGATTTCAGGAAAAATGGGCTTCACAGAGAAAGTACAGCAAGCCAGAGCAAATCTTGTCGGATAACTTGGATAAACATGAACTCAAACATCAAGCTCATGATTCAATTGAGGAAATAGAAAGGGAGGAGCAGCTTTCCGGGTCATTGAGATCGAGGAAGAAGTATGCAGATGTTGCTACTGCAGCTCAAGCTGCTTTTGAATCTGCGGCTTATGCTGCAGCAGCTGCAAGAGCCGCTGTGGAGCTATCGAGATCAGAGTCTCAGGACAATGATTTTGACGATAAGAGTAGCCCAACTTCTAGACATAGAATAAAACAAGCCGAGGATGAGATGTTGTCAAAATCTAAAATTGGAACTCAAGTTCATGAAGATCTTCAGCACTCTACCGGTAAATTAGGTTTTGTAAGGACTCATACACTTGATGAATATGTTTCTGAATCGGAGAGTGAAGAACAAGCACAAAACTCTGGAAAAGTTCACTCAGAAGAAGTCAGAGAAGAGACGAACAAGGAAGGGTTGACAAGATCACTGTCTGCTTCAAGCTCAAATTCCGACAAGGATTCACAGGAGATTAGAATGTCTTCATATGAACAGAATCAGAATGAGATATTGGAGAAGATTGCTTTTGATGAAAGTGAAGACGAGATGCAAAGTGAAGGTAGAGAGATTCCATGGCCAATCAAACATGTATTTGAAACCGATGTGAAATATAGTAAGGGAGCAAATGAATTCCCAAAAATCAAGCAAACTAATATTAGTACAGACTCTGAAGATGAGGGTCCTCGGCCTCGATTGAACATAGAGAGGAAGCCCATTTCTGTCAGGACCAGACTAAGAAGGAGGTAGCAATGAGTTATAAGTGATAAGAGATCTAAGTCTATCCAACATGGTATGACTTGTGGATGCAGCTATACCTCCAATTCCTTTTAATTTTGTTTGTTCTTTATCTTGTTCATTTTTTGTGTTCAGTTTCCCTTGTTGTAATGTATGAAATTAAAGCTTGCCTGATCATTTTTGGCTTACAAGATACCAATAAGAGTGAGTTTTCAAAATTTACATATGAATTTACAACATGAAAAGATAGATAAAACAAAATCAGGTGTTTGGTAACTAATGCAAGAGACAAATGTAAGACTAAGAAATATCATGCTCATTTTATATCATTCAGAATTTCCAACAATAGAAGGTGATTTAGTCACCTATTTTTTATAGCATAACAGAGAACCGAAATGCATCCAATTCACAAAGTATGCACAAGAAGGAAGTTGAAGATGACAGCAGGAATTGAAGCATGGAGATGGGAGAAAAGAGACAGAAACTTTAGTGTAAATTAAAATTGAGAGACCATACTTTCTAAATGAGGAGAGAAGGTGTTGGGAAACTGATAAACTAAGTACGTTGCACATGTACTACAACAACAAAAAGGGAAGTTAAAGAGAATGAAAATAGGTAATTATTTTACAAGATCTAGAATTATAACCTTGTGTCAAGATCTGTGGGCTTTAGAAGAAAGGTAATAAACGCATGCAAAGATTTCTTTAGGCCAACAATCAAATTAGCCTTCAAATGCAAAGGTGGGACAGAGCTTACTGCAAGACCTACTAGTTGAGTAGGGATAAAAGTCAGCTTTAGTAATTTTATGGTGTCGAGTGGAAGGAATATTGCGCAACAGATTAAAGTTAATTTAAAGATAACAAGCCAATCATTTCTAAAAGCATCTCCAACCTGCGTCCCACCACTCAAGCAAGGAGCTATCGTGCCCTGCTATATATATATAAGAAAACAAAATAATAATAATAATTTGCAAAATTGCAAATTCACCAAATTTGCAATTCGCCTTGCGAATTGAAAAAAAAAATCAAAAGATATGAAAAACAAAGAAAATCAAGAAAAATACAAAAAAAAATGCCCAAAACACCCTAGAAACTCTAGAAAAAAAAATTCTTAATCTCAAACCCAAAACCCTTGGCCACCATAATCGAGAATAAATGGAAGGTTTCCAATCCAAAAATGTCAAAAATTTACGAATCCACCCTGAAGAGACTCTATATAAAATCCTTCCCACCTCTCATTTCATTCATCCTAAATCAAGAGCTGATAAGACCCCTCTTGCTCTCTCTCTGCCTCATTGGCACCTAGTATTTTTTTTTTCTTTCTTGAGTTGTTCTAAATAGCCAATGGAGTGCTGCATAGATCTAATATAAGCAAGGGAAAAGATTTGAGAGGAGCTCAAAAAATTTAGAAGAAAGCGATCCTGAGGTAAAATGACTATTACTTTTTACTTTATTATTTTGATTCAAATAAAGCTTGCTTGGGTGTTTTACTTTGATCTTGTATACATGTCATATAGAATATGCATGCTTAGGTTTATAACGCATAATCTATGATGCATTGTTACCATACTTATATGTTTAAACACTATAAAAATATTTAAATGATATGTTTTTACATTTAATATAAGATTAAATAAAGATTTTAACCATGCATCGACATGGGGGTGGATGTTCATCATGAGCATTCCAATCAAGGATTGTGAAGCAATACTGGGTTCAAAGTTGATCCTACCTCAACTCTGTAGGTCTGAGTTCAGTATAGTAGTTCTTTCCCTAAGGATCAGAATGTTGGGGGGTATCCTTTCGGTCTTTAATGACAATCGAAATAATTTACTACTTGAATAATTTAATTTTTGAAAAGTGGTTGCTATGCATGTTTTATTTTGTCAAAATAATAATTTAAATATTTGGTATTATCCACTAGGCTTTTTAGCTCACTTTTCTTTTTTTTTTAATATTTCAGAAAATTAAATATCAAAGCTATCTAAGAGTTTTTTAAGTCATTTTCTTAAGAATTTTATTTAATTGTAGGGCATGTTGGCCCAAATTATTTTATTTCATTGTAATAAAGATCGAATTATTACATTTGAATTTTTGAATAAATAAATGACAAATGATTTATTTTATGGTATGGTGTTATCATCTTTCATGAATTATATTGTGCATAGACTAATATACATAGGGAGTCTCTTGGATTTGAGACTAAAAAAAAAAAAAAGGTTAATGTAGTACGAGCCCGCCTCCTAGGTGGCCCAAAAGTATTAAAAAAAATATCGTTGGATGATGTGGGCCTGGGCATAGGAGGCAAGATGTTATAAAGGTGGTATCAGAGTCTAGGTTGTAGATGTCTTGGGCAAGGATTAAAAAGAATTGGCTGATTAGGTAAGACCGTTAGGTTGAATTAATTTAGAAAGCCCTACCTCCAATTTTGGAAATTAAAATTGTTTTGAAAAATTATTTTTCAAAGAGAAATATATGTTTTTTGATTATTTTGTTTGGATACAAAGATTACGAGTTGAGCTGATAGTGGGTAAGCCTTGTCTTAAGTAAAGCTAAAAATTGAAAGGGAGACAAACTATTTCCTTCTAGAAAGTGCAATTGCTAAGTAGACTCTGATCTCATCGCCCAATTTAGAGGTTGTTCCACCAGCTCATAACGAGTAGTCGGAGTTGAAGAACACACTTATTTTCTACGAACGAAAAACTAGGAAGTGGTAATTAAGGGCAAAGAACTTACTATAGTTTAAAGTAGATGCCAAAGGTGGTATCGGGAATAGATGAAGGTTGTCGGAAGAACCTTTCAACTAGGATTTGAGATCCTAGGTCTAGAGAAGAGACCATAGGAAGGGACTTAGGTGTTGCCAAGGATGGCACAGTAGATCATGAATAAAATGTTAAGGTATAGGCTAGAGACTAAAAACGTATGGAAACGAAACAATTGTGTGGTCAGGACACGAGATCGAGAGGATCTTGTATCTCTGGTTTCTATGTGGTATGGGACACATAAGAATTCAGAGGTATGGAGAAATCCTAGACTTGGAGAATGACAGACCATGCTTGGTGAATGATCAGTGACTCTGGAAGAACTTGTTCTCTATGTTTGGGTGGAGTGAGACGGTCAAGTGTAGTGGGGCTTGGGAAGGCTTAGTTGTGGAGACATTTGCAAAATTGATTGGGCGTAGTAAAATCTTTGAGTGGAAGCCTATGTCAAAGGGCAAGGGTGGAATGGGACACACAAACTTGGAGGCATAAGCGGAAGCCTAGAATTTTGTTATGTTATTGTGAACTTGCATTATTGAATGATTGAATGTATGATGTTCTTATGGCTTAAGTATGCATAGAACCAAATATTGTACCCAAAAACAACAAAACTTAGAAGAATAAACCAATAGGCCACTAAGCAATTCGAGAACCTAGGGACATGAACCTAGAGTTGTGATAGTGCGTACGAAAGGAAAATCGCAAAAATGAGTACTAAATCGACTTAATTTGTAAATAATGGTCGGACTCAGAAGATACGCTACCAGAGCTACCACATTTGACGAGACTAACTCTCGAGGGCAAGAAACACCAAATAACGTGGCTAAAAGCCAGATGGAGAATATGCTGATAGAGGTTACAAAAAGGGTCATGGAACAGATCATGAGGGCACTACCTCAAATGAAACCTCAGGTGGCACTGCAGCCATAGGTACAAGAACCTATTCTGGTCCAGCAGCCAGTGCTAGTACCACTGCCCGAGGTCCTAGCTCATCAGGGGGTACAAGAGCATCTGGAAGACAGTAAGCATAGAAAAATTTTGTTGGAGTTAAAGAAACTTCAACCATCACATTTTGGTGGTACTGCTGACACATTTAACAGTTGACTATTAGTACCAAGAGTTGGAGGAACACCTAGATGTATTAAAAGTAACAAATCCTAGTAGAGTGGCGCTAGGTACCCATCAATTCAAGGGACCAACTAGAAGCTAGTGGCAGATGTTGAAGGCTGACTCGTACACCAATTTAAGAGGGATGAACTAGGAAGAGTTCAAGGAGATATTTTACAAAAAATTCTTCCTTAAAGGGATATGACGGTGGTCCAGTATGAGGCCAAATTTACTGAATTGGTCAAGTTTTCACCTGAGCTAATTAGGGAGGAGAAGATGAAGGTTAACTGCTTCACTTAGGGTCTTAAGATCGAGATCCAAAATATAATAAGGACCTTAGGCCCGAAGACGTACAGAGAAGTTGTAGAGAGGGCGTTGACCTTATAATAAGAATTGGACTTCAAACAGAGGTTAAGGAACAAGAATAAGAGGTTAGGAAATAGCAAAGATCATCAAGAACCTCAATAGAGACAGAACACCCATCAACAAAATGATGGATGTAGGGCACCCCAGGCCCTACAACAAGCAAGGCCAAACAAAGGTAAATGGAAGGAGCAGGCAAGACAACAAAGATTGTGTTATTATTATAACCAACCAGGGCACCTGACAAAGTTCTATCCTGCCAAAGTCCAAGCCCCCCAACAACAACAACAACATTAGAGAGGAGGACAGAATGGACGTCCTCAACAACAACAACCCTGACCAAATAATAACCAGGGGCAGAACCAAAACCAGGTTCGTGGGCAGAACCTGACTAGAGTGTTGGCAATTGCTAAGGAACAAGTCCCCGGGTGAAAGATACATTCTTGTTATTTAATGTCACTGAGAAACTGTTGTTTGATTCAAGTGCTACACAATCTTTTGTTTTGGAAGAACTAGTTAACAGATTGCAATTAGTAACAAAGGCCTTACTTATAACTTTGAATGTATCCACACCCATAGGAACTACTATTACTTCAAAAAGAATATCTACAATCAATCTTAGATTTGGGGACAAGCTAATTTTAGCCAATCTCTGGGTACTCCCATTTTATGGGTACGATGTAATATTGGGAATGGACTAGATAGACCAGTATCAAACATTAATTGATTATCCCAAAAGAAAAGTGACAATAGTGTTACCCTCAGGAGAAACCTTTAGAATCAATGGTGATATGCAAAGATTGCCTAGGAGCCCAATGATGGCCTTGTTGAACTACTTAAGGCAAAAGGATGAACTCGAAAAACTCTTAGATGAAGACTCTAAAGGATAAAAAGAGATCCAGAACCTAGAAGTGGTCTGCGACTATGACGATGTGTTCTCTGATGACTTGCCTAGAATACCACCAACTAGAGACGTAAAGTTCAAGATTGAACTTCACTCCGGAAGCAATCCCATAGCCATACCTCCCTACTAAATGGCACCAGTAGAACTAATCGAGATGAAAGGATTCATCGGACCAAGTAAATCTCCTTAGGGAGCTCCAGTGTTGTTCATGAAAAAGAAGGACAGATCTATGAGACTCTGTGTCAACTATCAAAAGTTGAACCAGGTGATGATAAAGAACAAGTATCCCTTAACTAGGATCAACGACTTTTTTGATCAATTGAGAGGAGCCACTAATTTTTCAAAAATTAATCTTAAGTCAGGGTATCATCAGTTGAGGATTCGTGAATCAGACATTGACAAAACTGCTTTTAGGACCCGATATGGACACTTCGAGTTTACAATGATGCCCTTTGGTTTAACCAATCCTCGACAACATTTATGGATTTGATGAACCGAATATTTAGGCAATACCTTGACCAATTTGTCGTGGTATTTGACGACATGAACATCTCGAACACTTGAGGATCGTGTTGAAAACACTCAGAAGACACCAACTGTATGCCAAGTACAGCAAGTGTGAATTATGGATAAATGCGATCAAATTTCTTGGTCATATTATATCAGCGGAAAGTATCTCTATAGATCCTGAAAAGGTGGAAGCTGTCACAAATCGGAAACAACCTAAGATAGTCATAGAGATTAGGAGCTCCTTGGCTTAGCTAGATACTACAGAAGATTCATACAAGATTTTTTTTCATATTAGCGGAACCCATGACCAGACTGACCAAAAAAGAAGTTAAGTTTACTTGGGATGAGAAGTGTAAACAATTATTCCAAACATTGAAGAGTAGATTGACTTTGGCCCCTATCTTAGTCATTCCAACTAATGGTATCACATATGTTCTGTATACAGATGCTTCACAGAATGGATTGGGAATAGTCTTAATGCAAGAAGGAAAGGTTGTTGCCTATGCCTCACTACAACTAAAGATCCATGAGCGAAACTATCCAACACATGACTTAGAACTAGCAGCCATAGTATTTGCCCTGAAGATATGGAGGCATTACCTGTATAGTGAGAGGTTCGACCTATTTTTAGATCACAAAAGTTTGAAATACGTCTATACCCAGAATGAATTAAACCTCAGGCAATGTAGGTGGATGAAATTCCTTAAAGACTATGACTTCCAGCTACATTACCGTCTAGGAAAAGCTAATGTGGTAGCAGATGCCCTAAGTAGAAAATCTAGCAAATAGGATGGGGAAAAGGGCCAGATGTACCAACTAATCAAGGACTTTAAGCTGGGTGTGACCTTGAATGACGAACGAGCCTATCTTTACAACATGACTTGCCAGCCAGATCTTTGATATCAGATCAGAGAAGAACAAAGGCAAGACAAGTTGCTCAGGAGACTGATAAAAGGAGTTGAATGGTGTAAGCATACTGACTTCATGATGGATGCCGAAAATACCCTAAGACTTAGGGATAGAGTTTACGTACCTCAGAATGGATAGAGTAAACAAACTAGTATAGACGAAGCCCATCAAAAAAGTACACGATGCATCCAGGAGGAGATAAGATGTATGAAAACCTACAGAACAACGGTTAGTGGAGGGGAATGAAGAAAGATGCAGGTAAGTATGTCTCTAAGTGTCTCACTTGTCAGCAAGTAAAGGTAGAACATCGAAAGCCCTTTGGAATGTTACAACCACTTCTGATCCCAGAATGGAAGTGGGATAACATTGCCATGGATTTTGTCACCGGGTTACCTAGGAATTAGAAAGGGGAGTATACTATAAGGGTGATTGTGGATCGTCTCACTAAGGTAGTACACTTCTTGCCTATTAGATCCACAAACCAAGTTAATAATTGGGTGAACTCTATCTGAAAGAGATAGTATGCTTTCATGAAGTACCTAAGACAATAGTGTCAGATCAAGACTCTCGTTTTACCTCATAATTCTTGAAGAGTTTACAGAAAGAACTAGGCACCAAACTCATCATAAGTATAACTTTTCACCCTCAAACGAATGGGTAGTCTGAGATAGTCATCCAGACGCTAGAAGACATGCTGAGGGCTTGTGTCTTTGACTTCAAACAAAACTAGAGTAAGAACTTACACCTGGCGAAGTTTGCCTATAACAACAGTTATCAGGCAAGTATAAAGATGACTCCATATGAAGCTCTCTATGGGAAGCCTATAGATCACCAACCTGTTGGGCTGAACTTGAGGACTACGTACTTACTAGGCCAGATCTAGTGGAGGAAATGAACAATCAAGTGAAACAAATTCAGAAAAGATTGGCCATTGCACAATGTAGACAAAAGAGTTATGCTGATAAAAGAAGAAGGCCTTTAGAATTTCAATTAGGCGATAAAGTATTTCTTAGAATCAGTCCTCATAAGGGAAGTAAATGATTTGGAGTTAAGGGAAAACTAGCACCTAGATTCATTGGACCCTTTGAGATACTCAGGAGGATCGATGAATGGGCATATGAATTAGAACTACCAAACTAAAAATCCTCAGTGCATAAAATATTCCATGTGCCGATGTTAAGGAAGTATGAACCCGATCCCTCCCACATAATCCATTGGGAAGAGGTGGACATCCAAGACAATGCCATATACGAAGAAGCAGTGGTTAAGATTCTTGATCGCAATGTGCAGAGTCTAAAAAGGAAAGACATCCCCTTAATCAAAGTTATCTGGAAACATCATGCAGTAGAAGAGGTCACTTGGGAGTTAGAAAGTAAAATACAGACTAAGTACCCAAAACCTCTTCACTAGAAGCACGTGACCAAGCGACTATCAAGTAGCCTAGCACAAATTTCGAAGATGAAATCCCTTTTAAGGGGGTAGAATGTAATACCTGACAATTTTGTATGAAATTCAATGAATAAAATTAAATAAATTTGACTTTTATAATACTTTTGGAAGTACAAACTATGTATACTCTAAGGAATAAAATAAAGTAGGAAAAAAAAATACTAATAAATCTTGTTTTCGAGAATGATTAATAAAAAGAAATAGATAAGTGTGGTATATTTTAAGTATCTGTATGTATTAAATATGAAAATTTAATAATGTATATATGTGTGAAAATATATATGTCAACTTGTTGTATTATTAGGTAAAAAATTATTATTTTTATTTAATAGTTATGTGTGTGTGTGTGTGTGTGTGTGTGTCTATATATATATATATAAGAAAAAAATTCACGAAATTGTGAATTCACGCCGTGAATAAAAAAAATTGATAAAAATGCCCAAACCACCCTAGAAACCCTATAAAAAAATCCTAATCTCAAACCCAAAACCTTTGGCCGCCATAATTGAGAATAAATGGAAGGTTTTCATTCCAAAAATGCCAAAAATTTACGAATCCATCCCAGGAGACTCTATATAAACACTTCCTACCTCTCATTTCATTCATCTAGAGCAAGAGCTGATAAGATCCTTCTTGCTCTCTCTCTGCCTCCTTCTCAGCACTTAGTATTTTTCTTCTTTCTTGAGCTGTTCTAAACAACCAGCAAAGTAGTACCAACGAAGTGTTATACAAATATAGTGCAAGCAAAGGGAAAGATCTGAGAAGAGCTTAGAAAATTCTTAAGGAAGTGATCCTGATGTGAAATAACTCCCACTTTTTACTTTATTATTTTTATTCAAATAAATCTTGCTTGGGTGTTTTACTTTGATCTTGTATACATGTCATATAGAATATGCATGCTTAGGTTTATAACGCATGATCTATGATGCATTTTTACCATGCTTGTATGTTTAAATACTATAGAAATATTTAAATGATATGTTTTTATATTTAATATAATATTATATAAAGATCTTAACCACGTACCAGCATAGGGGCGGATGTCCTCGTGAATATTCTAATCAAGGGTTGTAAGGTAATAGAGGGTTTGAAGTTGATCCTACTTCAACTCTAAGGGTCTGAGTTCAATATAGTAGTTCTATCCCTAGGGATGGAGATGCTAGGAGGTATCCTTTTGGTCTTTAGTGACAACCGAAATAATTTTGTACTTGAATCATTTAATTTTTGAAAATAGTGGTTGCTATGCATGTTTTATTTTGTCAAAATAATAATTTAAATATTTGAGATGATCCATTGGGCTTTTTAGCTCACCCCTCTTTTTTTTTAACATTTTAGGAAAGTAAATGTCAAGGCTATTTGAGAATTGTTTAAGTCATTTTCTTAGAAATTTTATTTTATTGTAGGGCATGTTGGCCCAAATCATTTTATTTCATTGTAATAAAGATTGAATTATTAACTTTACACTTTTGAATAAATAAATGACGAAGGATTTATTTTATGGTATGATGTTATCAACTTTCATGAATTACATTGTACATAGACTAATGTACACAAGGAGTCTCTTGGATTTAAGACTTAGAAAGGAAAAAGGTTAACATAGCACGAGCTTGCCTTTGGGACAACCCAAAAATATTGAAGAAAAACATCATCAGATGATGTGGGTCCGAACATGGGAGGTGGGGTGTTACACTGTCTTCTTGGCACCATTTCGTTCCCTAGTTGTTTCATACAACAACCATAGTAATAAGAAGGAAGAAAGCCCATAATACTGCATCATAGTAGTAAGAACATACTGCTGGGCCTTTTTTTGGAGAAATTGGAGGATTCAACAAATCAAAGAAGGTATAACGACCCCATCTAAGTTTCAAAAACATGATTCACGGTCTAGAGCTCAAGGGATCATGATGCCAAGGTCATAGGAAAGCAAAAGATGGGAGAAACATGCACAGAAATCCAGTTTTCGTACTGATTACTATGGTAGTAATTAGTCTTATAGTGGTAATGTCTTTGTCTTCCTCTATTTCTAGAGTTTCACACTGATTACTACGGTACTCTACCACAGTAATACACTAACCTTTCTTATTGCCTATTGGTTATCATGGTAGCTTACTGCAGGAGTGATACTACAATTTTAAAAACTCCTCTAGTTACCGTAGTAGTCTACTGTGATAATGCAACTCTGTTTGAGGATAACCTTCTAGTTACCACGATAGCATACCACAGTAGTGCTTCTGCACTTCCTTTTTTTCACTTGTGTGTTATAGTTATTGTGACAATCCTTTCCTCTACCTTGAACCAAGACCACATTAAGACTTGCCTAACATGATTTCCTTACTCATTATACGTCATATAGGATGAAGGAATATGATCTAAGAATGTTAGTGTAATATCTCAAAATTTTTAAGTCAATAATAACCCAATATGACTATAATTAAGTGTCAAATGGCCTTGGTCAACAAGTCTAATGCAGATACGATAAACTTCAAAAAAATACTTCAATGGCAAAACGAACAAATTAAACAACGAGTATCGCGTTGAAATGCTTAGAACGCTAAGGAGACTTAAAGAAAAAAATAAAGGTAAAAATAATAACAATAATTATAGTAATAAGAATAAAAAAGATAAATAATATAAAATTAAATAATCAAATAATTACTTAGTTTAATAGTGTCATAAACAGTAAAACCCACCATACACTAAACACTAGCTTTAATAGTCACCCCTAACCTAGCCTCTACCATGCCTTAAATACTAACTTTATTGATCAGCCCCAACCTAGCTTCCATCATGCCCTAAACGCTTAATGATCAAAGCTCTACTATAAATAGACCCCCCCCCCCCCAATTATCCTTAAACAAATTGAAGAATTTGAAGTGTGTTTGAGAGGAGAGGAAGAGGAAGAAAGTTTGAAGCACAAAAATTGGGAGGAAAGAGTAGCTAAAGTTAAGGTATAAGTTCTCTCCTTAATCTCTTTAAAATCATATTTCTATTTCTTTTATTTCATGCAAAGTTTTTGTTACATTATGACTTAAAAAAACTATACCACTTTGGATAAGCTTTCAAAAACCATAGACTGCTCTAAAAGGTCCAAACCCTTCACTACCAAAAAGTGGCTGGAATAAACTTTTGAATGCCTCTAGAACCACATAATTTTGACAATCATAGCCTTCAAACCAAGGCTAAAATTATAGCCCAACATTAGTTACGAAATAATAACTTTCACACCATTTCTAGAATTGTGTAGGCATGATCCAAGGAAAACGTCACTACCATGTCAAACCTTGTCAACTTTATTATAGAACAGACTCAAGAATAACCCCAATTAGACACTCATAGCCCCGAATGAACCTTCCAAAAATTGTTACACAAAAATGGGATAGATTTGCAAACCAACGGGTTCATGTGCATTTTGTTTAAACATGGGCCTGACTGAGGGTCATTGCTATGACATTCTTCATCGCGAGCACTACAAGATAGACCGAAGAAATACATAAAATGAAGTCCCAAAACTCAAGTTATGACCTCTTGAAGTTCAGTATACTGTAGAAGTAATTCGTAAATTGGATTTTAAATAATCCACATCAAAGTTCATGGGCTATTTTGAACCCGAGATCACTTTAAAAGGTAATTTTGAACCCAAAGCCAAGTTAAGGAGCTAAATTGAATGTCAATTAAGACTCGAGTGCTTTTATAGGAACCTTGAAAGACCGACATCACCACGAGCATCATGCAACATGAAGAGGCATGTAAATCAAGGTGGAAATGATTTTCAACTCTGTGACGACCCATACTTTGATGTGCAAAATTTTTGGGTTCGATATACGTGTTTTCGAAAATTTTAAATGAAATACATGAATTATCCTCAATTTTTCTCAATTTTGAATTTATTTATTAGATAAAATTGAAATAATGGGGAAAAATGTGAATTTGAGGAGCAAATGTGTGGAATTATAAGGAAAATGTAATTTCTTGAGAGAAATAATTTTGGGAATTAATTATAGAATTTTTTGGAATAATTATAAAATTTTTTGTGCAATTAATGGAATTTTTGGGAAAAAAATATAATTTTTTTGTGAATTATTCAATTTTAGGAGAAATCATGAAATAAATGATGGAAAATGATGTAAAATTAGAGATTTTGATGAGAAATGGTGAAATGATAATTTTAGTGATTTTAGAAACAAAAATACAAATTTTCGGATATATATGTATATACATATATATGTGAGTGTATAGAAAAAAAAATGTGTTAATAGGGGGCCTGGGCCGCCCAAGCCCCCAGCGGGCCAAGCCCGGCCCACATAGGCTTCCAGCCCATGCGGGCTCGGGCTACGAAAGCGATGCCCGGGCACCTAGCGCCCGGGCCTGGTGCGTGGGCTGGCCCACGCCCCCCTCCCCCTTCCTTCTTCTCCCCTGGTTTTCCTTCCCCTCCTTAGCGGAAAAAAACGGCGGCAGCCATGGTTTTTGGCCCCTATTTTGGCCATCTGGCAACTTCGCCGACTTGGATTCTGACCCTCAGCCATCTGTGCTTCATGTGGGAAGGATAATAAGCCACATGGCAGACTTTTGTCATGCAAAAAGACCCTCCAAATCATGCAACAAAACCATTTTTTTTGCTGGATTTTCATGTTTGAACAACCAGACTTCACAAGCTCCATTCTCTTTCACCCCACCGCCATTTTGGACGTTCTTATACTTGTTGGAAAGCCCTCAAACCCCTCTTCAAGCTACTACAAGCCTCGGCCACCATTGCACGACCGATAGAGACAAAATCGGCCAGGAAAACACGCCGTTGACAAGCTTCAAACCCAGAAAACTGAAGCTACATGTTGGTCTGAACTTTGTGGAGCCAGTTCACCATCCATCCCAGGTCCGTTCTAGATGTGTGATAGCTTGTTGAAAAGGTTGAAACGTCTACTTTAACTTTTCTTTTGTACAAAATAACGAATAAACTATAGAAATGTGTCAAAAATGGGGCCAAAGTGGGCTGCTCACCAACTGTGACAGCAGTTTTTTTTAGAAAAGTGGTGTTGGAGGCAACTTTGGACCATCAGTTGAAGTGGATAAGAGCATCGAATCAAGCTGAATTTTGGAGTGATTAAAGCTCACTTTGAGGGCTACAAGAAGGTATAAGTTTCAAACCATGAACCTTTGTGAATATGTTTTACCATGCTTGCCAACATGCCTTGTTAGCTAACTGTTATGGACTTAGAAAATTTCCATAAACATTCTTATACACACCATGTTTTAGAGTAGTGTTTGAGAGCAAATATGAATAGGGTTGCTTACTGTTTTGAGTGAGACTTAATTAATTAGGATTCCATGGTCTAAACTCTTGCAAAAATAGCAAGGAATGACCTCGGATTAGTGTTGGAAACTAGAGTTGATAGGCCCTCAAAAACCATAGGGAACTTGATCATGGAATAATCTATTACATGAACAGAAAAGTGGGGGATTAGTTGACTGACCAAATGAAGGTAATTTGAGCTGAAATTTGGTGGAGAAGTTCCTGGGTATGTCAATAGTATGTGTACCAAATTTCAGGGCATTCTGAAATTGGAAAATAGGTTAGTTAATTCACTAAGTGACTACTTGTCACAGGATATACGGGATTCTTACAGTCTCTATGATTACACCTATAAACCCTAGTAAATGATGGTCCAAAAATCATGAAATAAAATTTTGATGAAATGCTTCTACTTCGTATATTACTTACTTTTGCTCTTAAGTATCCCGGTTATTCTGATATCGTCTGCGGTATGAGTTTTGGAAAGGGCTTAACAGTGGTCAGGCGAACTCGACTTGTTAGAAGATTCGTCGGGCCACTGTGCCGGTCGGACCGCCCTTGGCTTAGAGTAGGGGTTCCAACAAACTCACACACTTTTAAGCTATATTTCGTTGCATATTATATATAAAATGGCCTACGTGCTAATGGAATGCACCCTTTATTGATCATATGATTAAATGCTTATATTTGCGTTGATTATGTGAATAATGAGAACATGATTTCAATTTATGTTTTATGCTATGATCATATCCACATGACCATGATAGATTTAGAGCATATATATGATGTTGTTCGTGCATGGAATGATATGCATATAAATTTAATAGATGATTGTAGTCTATGAGAATATGTCATTATAGAATACAAGCATGGAAAAGATATAATCAAATGAATGTTACATATTATACTCATATGCATGAGGGTTTGAAGGTTCTATCTTTTAGGGTAATATCATTTAATATGCATGAATATGTTAGTAACAAAATACAAGATCACTCTTAACAAGATAACAACACACTTGGAGGGGTTGATTGACATAAGGACAATCAACAGTAGTTCTCGCATTAATGTCTTGATTAAGAGATGGGTGTGTGATCACACTTAAGAAACTTGATTGTGCCTCGCATATCTTTCGAATCTGCAGACTGTTGGACATACAAATACATAGCTTGGATGCCAGTGATGTTCCAGTGAGATTTACTCTACTAAAGGTACGAGAATCACCTCGGGGTCGACTACTCAACTGATTGAAAACACTCTATTGTTTGTATCACCTAATGTATTGAAGTGATTGATTGTATGATGTGCTTGCTATATTGTTAGATTGTCTATAAATTAGAATGATCCATCGGGCCCGTAATGCACATCCCCTTCCACTTTTCGAATGTAGGAAACCAATAGACCAACTGAAGGACTTGGGCCAGAACTTACTACCCTTATCTTCTTGATTTTTGTGTCTCATGATGTTACTTAAACACTAGCATGTACAAGAGCATGAATGTAATGATTAAAAGTCATTTGATCAATGAACTAACCCTGATGTGAGGTAATTTTGGGTACACCATTACTACATTATGTTTTTGTTATTAATGCTCATGATATTAATGATACTATAAAAACTACTTTTAAAACTAATAAACCAATAGGATAAAGAAATGACTCAGATAATAGTAACACCTTAGAATATGGAGAAAAATGTTTTAATAGTTCTAAGATAGAGATTATAAGTTTAAGTTAATAGTAGGTAAGTTTTATCTTAAATAAAGTTAAATATTGAAAGAGAGGTAGGTTATCCTAAGAAGGCATGGTTTTCTAGGAACAAGTTTTCAAATAAATCAACTATTTTTCTAATATATCTAATCAAAAAGGTTTTCCACTCACACACACACACACACACACATATATATAAGGAAATGATTTTTAAATGTTTTTTTGATAATTTTGTGAGATTAAGACACAAATAAAAAATGGGGTGTTACAGTATCGTAGTATGTCATACTCACATCATGCAATTTTCACGATATCTTAATCAACTAGACTAACAAGTATACATGTACAGTCATGGTTTCATATCTTCACATGAGATCATTTCAACATAATAAATAATGGACACGTGTGTTAGTTGCACAGCACACTAACTATATTATAAGTATTTTGCATATGTTTTGCATGGTTTGAGTGGGAAATATGACATACTTACTTACATATAGGTACTTAAGCGTTAATATAAGCATTTGCACGTCATTTACATAGTTAGAGAGTTTTAATATGGTTTTATGTGGTTATACTTTGATGGTGTAAAGAAGAAAGAGATGCAGTCATTGATATACATATTTCTCTGATTATTGTTCTATAAAAAAATACAATACTTATGTAACACATACGAATATTGTATGAATTTCAAATAAAATATTTCATTGATAACATTTCCAGATATAAACTAAAGTATGAAATAAATTAAATTAATTGAAAAACCTTGGTATCCGAGAATAAATAATAAAAACATATATATATATATATATATATATATACAATTACTTATGATTTACATGTTTTGAATTTGAATGTGTTATTAATGCTAAATTAGTAATTTAGTAGTTTGAAAAAGATCCACTGGGCTATGTGCTCACCCCTTCCTTCTATTTTTCAAGAAATTGAATTACATAAAAATCATGAATATTAGTTAAGTGTTTTTTATTTAGAAAGTTTATAATTTCTATGTGAGGGCATATGGCCCAAGTTTTGAATTTTTTGCTGTTATAGTTTTTCTTCAAGATTGAATTACGTACTCAATTTTATTCAATTAATAGAGCTTATGAATTTCATTTATTTCTTGTATTAATGCCTTATTAAATTCCTAAATTTGGGTTATGTACTCTTAAATACTATTAAGAAATAAAATAATTGAAATAGAAAGTCAAGTTATGTACTTGTAAAGTAACACTAGCCCGGCCGCCTTGTGGTAAAGTCCAAATTGAAAGTCTTAGGGGTTAGGGTGTTACAAGTGTGGTATCAGAGCCTAGGTTTTAGGTGCCTTGGGCTAAAAATAAAAAGTCAAGCCTAAACATGTATCGATTAGGCTAGAAATAGAAAGTCAAACATTACTTACTTGACAAGAATTAGAAACTCAAATTAGGGTTTCACATTGAATTGAATTGAAATTTTAATGACCTACCTTCTATTTTTGAAAATTAAAAAACATTTTAAAAAGTGTTTTCAAAAAGGAAAGATATGTTTTGAAATGTTTTGTTTGGATAAAAGGACTACAAGTTGAGTTGATAGTGGTTAAGCTTTGTCCTAAGTAAAGTTAAACATTGAAAGGGAGGTGGGTTATCCAGCCCTAGAAAGTGCGGTTGCTAAGTAGACTTCGGTCTCGCCGCCCAATCTAGAGTTTCTCCCACCAGCTAATATGAGTAATCGGAGTTGAAGAACACTCTTCCTTTCTATAAAAGAAAATTAGAAGGTGAAAAATTAGGGCAAAAAAATGAACAGAAGTTGAAAAAGATGCCAAATGTGATATCTTGACTAAATAGAGGTTGTGAGTCAACTAGATTGAGCCCTAAGACCAGAGGGAAGACCTTAGGTAGAAACGTGGTGTAGCCATGGGTGGCACAATGGATCAAAAGCATAAATCTCTAGGGCATAGGCTAGAGACTGAAATTTGTGTGAAAACAAAAAATTATTTGATTAGGACACAAAACCGAATAACTTCTGTATCTTTCAGTTCCTATGTAGTATGGGATGCATAGGAATTCAAGGGTATGGAGGAAGTTTGGACTCGAAGAATGATGGACCATGTGTGGTCAATGATCGGTAACTCTGACAGAATGGGTTTTTCTACGCTCGCTGGTATGGGATGATGGAGTATAATAGGCTCGAAAACCTTAGTTATCGAGCAATTTGCGAAATTGTTTGCGTGCGACTCTATTCTAGGTGAAAGCCTAAGTGGAAAGGGTAGAGTGGTATGAGACACTTGAACCTAAAAGCTTAGGTGAAAGCTTGAAACTTTGTTGTGCTAGCTTGATTGTATGATTGTGTGATATGCATGCTTTACTGCTTATTTGCTTTAAGACCAAATCCTGTACCCATGCATGAAAAGAACCTAAAAGAAAAATATTTAGGCCATTAAACAAATTGAGGACCTAGAAACAAGAATCTAGAGTCATGATAGTACGAACATTTGATGAGGCAAATACTGACAGGGTGTTGAATTTATCGATGATGGTTGGAACAAAAAGGTACCCTACTCGATCCACCACCTTTGATGAGATCGAGCCCCGGGAATAGGAACTGCCTACTGGAATGGAGGCACGAATGGAGGCCATGACGAATGAGATGTCGTAGAGGGTGTTGGATCAACTATTGAGGGCACTTCCACAAATAATCCCTCGAGTGGCACCACAACCTCAAGTACCTAAACCTGTCCAGGTTCAACAGCCAGCACCTGTGGCCCAAGATCTCGAACATCAGAGGGCTCAAGAGAGATTGGAGGATGAGAAACAGAGGAAGGTGCTACTAGAGCTACAAAAGGTTCATCCTACTTCATTTGATGGTACTACAGATTGCATCTCGGTGGACCACTAGTACCAAGAGATGGAAGAAATTCTCAATTTACTGAAAGTAATTGGGTCAAGACGGGTGGCATTAGCCACGCACCACTTCAAAGGACCAGCCAAAAGTTGGTGGCGAATGATGAGGATGGACCCTAATACATATATTGATGCTATGAGCTAGGAAAACTTGACAGAGATCTTCTACGAAAACTTTTTTCAGAAAGCGACTTGAGCAAGTTATAGGGGGACTTTGTTCGACTGAATTAGAGGGACATAATCGTAGCTGAAAATGAGAGGAAGTTCACTGAACTGGACTAATTCTCACCAAATCTAATCAGGGAGGAGAAAAGGAAAGCCAATCGATTCCTACAGGGTCTCAAGATGGAGATCTGAAAGATAGTGAAGACTCTGGGCCTGAAAACTTACGAAGACATTGTGGAAAAGGCTCTAACTCTGGAACAGGAACTCAACTTGGAACAAAGGTTGAGGGAGAAGAATAAGAGGCTCGAGAATGAAAATAATCAAAGGGCTCAAAAGAAAAGTAAGAATGGTGGGAATGCACCACAGAAATAGGGGTAGAATAAAGACAAGTCAAGGGAGCAAGCAAAGAGATAAAAGTTGCGCTTCATGTGTAGGCAGAGAGGCCATATAGCAAGAAATTGCCCGACTACACTAGCTCAGGCTCCCCAGCAACATTAGAACACTCAGGGAGGAAGTCAGAATAGTCATCTTCAAGTCAAACAACAACAACAACAGAATGCCAATCATGGGCAGAACCAGGGTCGTGGTCAAAACTAGGCCAGAATGTTTGTTGTTAAGACTCATGAAGACGAAATCCCTGCAATGGAAGATATGTTCCTGTTATTCAATGTTGCTATGAAACTACTGTTTAACTCAGGTGCCTCAAAATCGTTTATTCTTGAGAAATTAGTTGATAGGTTATAACTTGTGACAAAACCACTACCCATGACTTTGAATGTATCCACACCAATAGGGACCACTGTGAATTTAGAAAGAATGTATAGTTGTAACATAAGGTTTGGGGATAAACTCTTAACGATCAATCTATGTACTTTACCTTTCTATGGCTGTGATGTAATCTTGGGGATGGATTGGTTAGACCAGTACCAAACCCAAATAGATTGTCCTAAGAGACGAGTGATCATAACCCTACCTTCTGGGAAACCAATAGAATCAATGGGAATATGCAACGAATCCCAAAGAGTCCAACCTTAGCCATGATGAACTACTTAAGGCATAAGAATGAGTTCAAGGAACTCTCTGAAGAGGAACCTGTTGAATTAAAGAAAATCCAAGACCTAACAGTGGTTAGTGAGTACGAGGATGTATTTCCGGATGTATTTCCAGATGACTTACCCGGACTACCACCTGCCAGAGAATTTGAGTTCAAGATCGAAATTCACCCTAGAACCAACCCTATAGCCATACCTTTTTACAAAATGGCACCAGTAGAACTAATCGAGTTGAAGTCTCAACTCGACAAGCTCTAGGAAAAAGGCTTTATCAGGCCAAGTAAGTCACGTTGGGGAGCTCCTGTACTGTTTGTCAAGAAGAAAGATAGTTCCATGAGACTATGTATCGACTACTAGAAGTTGAACCAAACTACATTAAAGAATAAATACCCTCTACTGAGGATTGATGACCTATTCGATCAATTGACAGGAGCCACTCATTTCTCAAAGATTGATCTTAGGTCGGGTTATCATCAGTTGAGAATCAGGGAGTCCGACATATACAAGACAACCTTCAGAACAAGATGCAGACTCTTTGAGTTCACCATGATGTCCTTTGATTTGACCAATGCCCCATCAACATTCATAGATTTAATGAACCGAGTGTTTAGACAATATGTTGACCAATTTGTGTTGATATTCATGAACGACATCCTGATTTACTCAAAAACAGAAGCTAAACACTTGGAACACTTGAGAATAGTGTTGGAAACCCTCAAAAGGAACCAATTATATGCCAAGTTCAGCAAGTGTGAATTCTGGATGGCATCTCTGTAGATCCAGAGAAGGTGGAGGCTATCATGAATTGGAAGCAGTCAAAGATAATTACAGAGATCAGGAGTTTCTTAGGCATGGTTACATACTACAAAAGGTTCATCCAAGATTTCTCTAAACTAGCAGAGCCTATAACCAACCTAACCAGGAAGGGAGTTAAGTTCAATTGGGATGAGAAGTGCGAACAATCATTCCAAGAACTAAAGAAGAGATTGACTACGGCCCTATCCTATTCACTACAACCCATGGCGTTACCTTTACCCTTTATATTGATGCATCACTAAGTGGATTGGGAGCCGTATTGATGCAAGAAAGATAAGTAGTCGCTTATGCCTCACGACAGCTGAAGGTCCATGAAAAAAACTACCCTACTCACAACCTAGAGTTAGCAGCCATTGTATTTGCCCTAACGATTTGGGGACACTACATTTATGGTGAGAAATTTGATCTGTTTTTTAGATCACAAGAGCTTGAAGTACATTTATAGCCAGAAGGAGTTGAACCTCAGGCAACGGAGATGGATGGAGTTCTTGAAAGACTATGATTTTCAACTACACTACCATCCGGGGAAGGCCAATGTAGTGTCTAATGCCTTAAGTAGGAAGTTCAACAAACAAGATGAAGAGAAAGGCCAAATGTACCAGTTGATTGATGACTTTAGGCTAGGTATGATTCTAAATGAAAAACAATCCTACCTCTACACTATATCTTGCCAACCGGATCTTCTGCACCACATCAAGATGAACAAAGACAATCCAAATGACTTACCAGTTTGATCGAAGGAGTTACACAGGGCAAACATGCTGACTTCAGGTTGGATGCTGAGAATATCCTGAGGTTGGGGGAAAGGATATGTGTACCTCAGAATGGACAGAATAAGTAGACCCTACTTGATGAGGCTCATCAGACCAAGTATACGATGCATCCAGGTAGAAATAAGATGTACCAAAATCTTAGAAAGGCTTACTGGTGAAGAGAGATGAAAAGAGACGTGGCTAAGCATGTTTCTAAATGCTTAACCTGTCAACAACTAAAAGCAAAACACTGAAAACCCTCTGGATTGTTACAACCACTCCCTATCCCTGAATGGAAATGGGATAACATTGTCATGGATTTTATCAATGGTTTGCCCAGGAATCAGAAAGGAGAGGATACTGTTAGGATGATTATAAATCATCTTACCAAAATGGTTCATTTCCTACCAATCAGATCTACAGACCAAATCAGTAAGCTAGGAGAACTATATGTAAAAGAGATAGTAATGTTGCATGGTGTGCCCAAGATGATAATATCTGACCGAGACTCTCACTTCACTTCTTGGTTTTGGCAAAGCCTACAGAAGGAGTTGGGGACTAAAATCACCATGAGCACTACTTTTCATCCACAGACAGATGGGTAATTTGAGAGAGTTATCCAGACCTTAGAAGATATGTTGAGATCTGGTGTTCTGGACTTTAAAGGAAACTGGAGCAAGTACCTGGACTTAGTAGAGTTTTCCTATAACAGTAGTTATCGGGTAAGTATCAAGATGGTTCCATATGAGGCTCTGTATGGAAGGCCCTGCAGATCACCAACCTGTTGGGCCGAACTTGAAGATTATGTTCTTACTGGGCTAAACTTAGCGGAAGAAATGAACAACCAAGTCAAACTAATATGAAATAGGTTGGCTACAGCTCAGAGTCGACAGAAGAGCTATGCTGATAAGAGAAGGAGACCCCTTGAGTTTCAAGTAGGGGACAAAGTATTTCTAAGAATCAATCTTCATAAGGGTATTAAGAGGTTCGGATTGAAGGGAAATTTATCACTAAGATTTGTTAGACCCTTTGAAATATTTAGGAGGATCGGAGAATGTGCTTACGAGTTGGAGCTACGAAACCTGATGACCTCAGCCCACAATGTATTCCACGTCTCGATGTTGAGAAATTATGAACCAAACCCTTCTCACATCATCTACTAAGAAGAAGTAAATGTTCAAGAGGATGCCACTTATGAAGAAGCGACAATTGGAATCCTTGATCACAAGGTACAAAACCTGAGAACTAAGAATATTCCCTTAGTTAAGGTTCTATGGAAACATTATGGAATGGAAGAGGCTACCTGGGAGTTGGAGAGCGAAATGAAAACCAAGCACCCACATCTGTTTACTAAGAACCCATGAATAAGTACAAATTTCGAGGACAAAATCCTTTTAAGGGGGGTAAAATGTAACACCTACGAATTTTGTACAAATCTTAAATAAAATATTCCGTTTATAACATTTCCAGATATAAACTAAACTATGAAATAAATTAAATTAATTGAAAAACCTTGGTATCCGAGAATAAATAAAAAAAACATATATATATATATATATATATATATATATATACATGGATATATGAATTAGATAAATACAAGTATATAAAAGTATTTTTTATGTTTGTAAAAATAATAATAATACATACATACATACATACATACATATATGTGTGTGTGTGTGTGTGTGAATAATATGTGGGTGTCAAAATAAAAGTATGTATATAGAAATATATACATAATAGAATGTAAGTGTAAATGTTTAACATTTTTATTTAAAAAAATTGTTATATGCTTATATTTATCTAATATAAGTATAACATTATATAAGTGTAAATTTATAATAGTATTACATAAATAATTGTATGTATGATAGAATAAAATTATGAAAGTGTAAATTGTAACATTTATTTATAACATTGTATAATATACACACACACATATATATATATATATGTATGTATGTCTGTATGTATATATATCGCACAAGCGCACAAATTCAGCAAAATCGCCAAATTTGTGTGTGTGCATGTGAATTGCGCACTGCACAATTTCGACAATTTCGCTGAGATCATGTGGTCATGATCAAATGCTCTGAAAAAATCAAAAAAGGAGGAAAAAGCCAAAAAAAATAGAATGAAATTTTCAAAAAATACACCAAAAAAACCCTAAAACCCATGGTTTGAATTGGAGCTGGCAAGACCCAATAAAAATAAAAAAAAATTATATGAAAAATGCCCGAAGTTACTAATTTTCACTCTCCTAAACTCTATAATGCTCTCATTTTTTTCATCCTAAATGTCTTCTTCTTGGCAATCTCATCAGTTCTTGAGTAATCTTGAACTGTTCTTGAGTGTTCTTGAATGTTTAGAAGTTTTGGAGTAACGAAACTCTGCCGAATTTTAGAGGCTTGCAGAAAAAATTTATTTTTAAAGTGGAAGTAACTTCTCAAACCCCTATTGTACTTATTTAGTTTAATATCATGTTCGTGCATATTTAATTTCAGTTTGGTATGCATATTATGTTTGAATAACATGTTTTATTTATTTTTTAAAAAAAATATATTTTAGATTTGCATGTACATCATGGAATCATGTCATAATTAGATTATACATGTTTAAGTTTATTTCAAAACACGATGTATACTAAGTGTTTGTTTTTATGTTTTGAATGTTTATATGTTGAAATTATTTTTATTTATTTTTTCTTGAGCATGATTTATTTATGATTCATGATTATGAAATTTCATGAAAGATTTTGAGATGAAGAACCACGTATTGTCACAATGAACAAGAAGGTCACCTTGGTTGTTCTTTACATGTGATTAGTTTACATGGGTGATGTCCCAAAGTACTTAAAATATGAATTAGGCCCTAAGTCCAATGAAACTTGACAAAAAAATGTCTTTTTACTTAAGGGAGATATTTTGATAAAGAACATCAAGGGCTTTGAAATCCTTTCAGCCAAATTTACAACTATAAACAAAATGTTGTTTAAAATGCCTGATGATTTACAAATGTTTGAATTTGAATGTGTTATTAATGCTAAAATAGTAATTTTTGAAAAAGTTCTATTGGGCTATGTGCTCACCCCTTCCTTCTATTTTTTAGAAAATTGAATTACATGAAGACCATGATATTAGTTAAGTTTTTTTTAGAAAGTTTTTAATTTCCATGTAAGGGCATGTGACCCAAGTTTTGAATTTTATGCTGTAATAGTTTTTCTTCAAGATTGAATTATTTACTCAGTTTTAGTCAATTAATAGAGTTTATGAACTTCATTTATTTCTTATATTAATGCCTTATTAAATTCCTAAATTTGAGTTATGTACTCTTTAATACTATTAAGGCAAGAAATAATTAAAATAGAAAGTCAAGTTATGTACTTGTAAAGTAACACTGGCCCGGCCCAGCTTGTGGTAAAGTCCAAATTGAAAGTCTCGAGGGTTGAGGTGTTACAACTTAGTATTATAAATGAATATTGAGCTTCCAAATTGTGTATGGGTGTGTATATGGGCTCCAATTGAAATGCATGAGAAATTATAAGTGTGGGGGAGCCATAGAAACAAGTTTGAGGGTCTATACAAAGAAAAACAAAGGAATATACAAAAAGGGGATCAAGTATATAAAGAGATGATCAAACAAAGAAGGTCATTATTAATGTTATAAGTATGCATTTGAGTCAGAATTTAAATCTTGTCACACTTATACCTAGAACCAGGCCACATTACAACCTAAAAGAAAGACCACTGATCCTAATTATAGTTTGACTTGAGTAGAGGATGGATAGAAGAGAGCATTGAGAGAGTTTGTATACTTAGGTACCAGGTGAGTATTTATATGAGTGAGACGATAACTTCAAATCACCTACATAGTTTAAGAGGACTGAGATAAGCAATTTTATATTAAGACACAATCCATGATTTAAGAAATCCATGTTTTAAAGGAATTTTCTTTTAAAAAAGTCAATCCATGATTTAAGAAATTTTGTTTTTTTAATTCTTTTTAGTTTTTTTTTTTTTTACTATTATAGTGTAATAGTCTAATAAATAAATAAATTTAATTTAGTTGTTAGAAGAATTATTTGAAAAAAATTAAGGATATATACACATGAAAATAATGTGTGTGTGTGTATGTATACACATACAAATTGGTTTAAAAAAATAAAATAAAATAATTAATTGATTAAAAATATTATTTAAATTTCATGAACTAGTAAAAAATTTAACAAACTTAATTTTGGTATAGAAGACATAAAATAAAATGAGAAATTAGGAAGAAAATGATATAAAATATGAATATTTAGATCGATAAAGGGTTGTAGTATGGCATATCATGTGTTTATATGTAAAGTTTGGTTCCCAAATTAACAACAAATCAAAGTCGCCACATACCGATAGCTTCACACCCAAATGAAGATTAGAAGGCAAAGAAGTTGGATTAGGATCAAATACTACAAAGATAACAACAAAGAGTCCTAAATACACTCAAATTCCTCTTATCCTTATCAAACAACCAAACTTCTATCCATATCCAAAAGTGGCGCCATCCTTTCCTCCTCTCCCCCCAAAAGTTGACTTTCCTTCTCCATTTTCTTTTCTAGTCGATTTTACAACTTAACAAGAGGAGGAGCTCCACAAAAACTTGAGATTTTAGGTGAATAATCACCTCAAATCGATTCAACAAGGTACACACTTAATCTTTGTTTTCTTCACTTTTTTTCCATCTTTTTGAGAGTTAATTCCCCCATCAACAAGTCTTGAATCTCTTGTTTATTTCTAATATTAAAATAGATACATAAATAAGTCGAAAAGGATCCAAGAAGCCTTTTTTGAAGCATACGTTATAAACAAGGTGTTTCACACAATATAAGTGAGATATAACATCTTCACTCTAATGTTTAATCTTTCTACTCTAACACTTAATTTAATGTAATAGGATGCTAAAAGTCTAGGGAAAAATAATAAATTGGATGAAACCATGTCTATGTAAGGAGAATGGTTAATACACATATTTGTTCATAAAGCCAATGATTAGGAATGTCATATGTATGATTTAGTAATCAATATGGTATAAAAATGTAAGTGATGCATTATTGAATGAAGAACCAGCCAGTAAGGTTGCTGGAAATGAGGCTTTACGATGTTAAAGTAAGGAAAACATAAATAAATCATGTGTGCATGAAATAATTAGGGAATACAAATGTTTAAGGGATTGTTGAGCATGATCACAAATGGTTTGATGTTTGATGCATATATGAGTCAAAAACTAGCAAGTTAGTTCACTGGAAATTAATGATTGAACATGATTAAATCATCACAATTGGATGTGAGACCTTAACATGCATCAAATAAAGGGAATATGCATGTTGGTTGTGAAAACACTAGTGACTTCATGCATTTGACGCATGTTGGTTACGGTTGACTATTAAATGTTTGTAAAAGTGTTTAAAAAGGTCTAAAATATATTTAAATGATGATGGTCCATGGTTGGAGGAATGACAAACCAAGTCCAGCAATCAAACAAGCAACAATATGCACCAAATGCACTAACAGAGTTAATGGTCCATTGTTTGTCATATTCTATAAAGAAACCATTAAATTATAATTTAAAAGCATTAGATGATGTTCAAATACTAAAAATAATTATTATAAATATTTTAGATTGAGAACTCATGACATTTGGGACCACAGTGCACGAAGAAAAGGATTTGAAGATTTGCACAAATAAGGTGGAAGTTACTATCTTATTATTTCGTATTATTTGAGTTTTAAATGTAGAATGTGATTGTTTGCTTTTGATTGATTACTTAGGGGCATGTTAGTGTGTAATTATTAAATGTTTGGATTTGATGGATTTCATGTATGTATGATATATGATAAGTAGCATGTTGTATGACCCTATGTATGAGGAACATTATTTAAAAATATGTTGTATAAATTTTATGTTGAGTAGTATGTTATGTGACTCTATGTGTGATGGATTTCATGTCTTGATTAATATAATGTATAAGTTCGTGTTTGAATTATGAGATTGCTAAAATGCTGAAATTTGAAAACTTAGTCTCACTTTAAGATCACTATAATTAATAACCAAACTACATACCGGCATAGTGGGTCCATAAGTGATCATTATGGGTGTTCTCGGAGATATGGAACGATTTCTACTATGAAGCATGGAATCATGAGTGAGTCCCTAGTTTCGAATACTATTCGATGGGTGTAACACCTCAGTTCTCGATTATTTTATTTTTGTCACATCTGGTTCACGCATGGAGAAGGGCACTTGTTCTACATCTATTATCAGTACATATGTCACCCGCCAAAAATCAGGACATTACTACTCTCACATTCAAAACATATTAAACACATTCTGGACACACCAGATCTCGTCTAAATCACGCATCAGTCTCTTGGATTTACCAAGATATAACCCATGGAAATATATATAGAGATAATCAAATAAATAAACCATTAACTTCAACATTTAAATTTATTAAAACGTGGAACAAAGTTTCCAACTGAAATCTCTAGAGCATAGCCTATGTGGCCAAAATCTAAACTATAAAGAGAGTCAACATTGAAAATTAATCTAGAGTGTCATATGGCCTACTTTGAACCATGTACTCGAATGAAGATAACATGTAAATTAGTTCAAGGACCATATGTCCAATCTGTATTAACTAATCAAATGAAAATGTGCTAAATCAACCTCTATTGTAAGCTTAGCAAGCTAACTAATAAAAATGTCCTGGAGATGTCGGTCAGCAAACACCACCTCAAATGTCACCTAAACTAGAAAAGTAGGGTGAGCTTGAGAGCCTAATGGATCATAAACAGTACATCACTAGCATTATTCAAATCAAACACAGGACGCATAACCACTTATCATACATTAGGCATTTTAACATTAGATTATTTAACAGTTGTTAATTAGACCGAAGGGCTTAGCCCTGGTGTTTTTTCATCATATTCATATTGAACGCAAAGAGGGACAGTACAATATATGCCAAATTTCAATGGGACAAGGAAATACACCCATTACCCAACTCGAGAACAAGAAACACACCCATAGCTCCTTCTCCAAGAACTGGGGTCAAACCCATAGTTCTATCATTGGAAACCATGAACATACCCATCATTCCTTATCACGAGAACACCCACAGTGATCCCCTGTGGACCACTGTGACGGTAAGTGGTTCAATTCTCAATTTATCTTTGCTTGAATATCAACAAATATGTCATGACAAGCATAGTCCCATCATGTATAGTTCATCATTATACAATAACTTAATCATGTTGATCATCTCATGGAAATATGAATAAAGTAATAATCATCTCATGTTATAAAAGCTTGTAAACACTGAGCATAGATATATAACTCATGTTATTCTAGCATTCACGCATACATGTTATTCATAAATCATTCAAACAACACCCTAGCATGCTTCTAAGCTTTCATTTAAAGTAACATACATCACGCTCAGTATTTAAACTCAAATAATACAAATGTAATCACTTGCACTTGTCTAATAAGCTCCCTTGGGCCCTTGCATGTAGTTGTGTTAGCCTTGGATCTTCAACATTTAAGAAACACAAATATTATTCGGGTTTCAAGCATTATTAATGTGTTCAAATCATAATGCAATGATTTCTTAGTTATGGTGTATATGTGAGGGGCAAAGAGAAGAAGTCAATGCATTACCATGCTACTATGAAAATCGAAAATGTTCTCAACGTGTTAACGTGGTAGGCTACTACAGTAACCAAGGTTCCCTTATCGCACTACCACAGTAGTCTGTGTTCTGGGCATGTGAAATGTGCAATACCGCGATAGTCACATGATTTTTCAAAAAACATTGCACTTTCGTGCATGGTTTTTCTTTTTTGGTTCCACATATGTATGGCTCATCGATACACTAACTTAAGACTTAGAAACACGAATCACATTGGATGGAAAGACATTATACCTTGTTCCTGCTCGCTACTCCTCTTGTTTTCCTCACTCAAAAGTTTTTAGCGTTCCTAAAGTTCTATTACACGTTTCAGAGTGAGTAAGATCTTAGACAGTGCTATCAATGACAAACTTTGTTAGGTTCAAGTGAGAATTAGCGTATTACCTTCTTACTTTCGTTCAAATCAGTGCAACACTCAACTATTCACTGGTTGTGCAATTATTCCTCGTTTAAGGCTTGCGAGACAATTGCAATAGTGTGGAATGGATTAAAATTGATCTAGAATGCTCATGGGAGGAGGTTAGGGTCGACTATAGGCTGCTGGGTTCGATTCGTGAAAGGAGATGCGTGACTGCATGGTGAAATGACGAGATTTAGGGTTTCTATGCACCGTTGTAATTCGTGGCTACAACTACGAAAAATTTTTGGGTTTTGATTCGCATTATCGTTGTAATTCCAATCATCACTACAACAATTGGAGTCTTTTGTGTTATTTTCATATTTTTGTCAATATTTCTCATGTTTATCCGAATATACATATATTTTTATATTTATTTTAAGTTTATTAACACTTGTATTATATGATTATGGAGAGTTTATAGGTTTTATTCATTTATTCAAATTATTTTATATTTATAATTTTCAAAATTCTTCAATTGGTTTATTAACTTTTGAGGTATTACAATGGGTGTGTCTGCAAACTCCTTCTGATTTAGTGTGTGTTGCAACTTACTATTGGATGTGATTATGTGATGAGAACACCAAGGATAACCCTTTCGGTCTGAAGTAAAATAATTGAATGTTTGATAAGCGTGTGCATGTTCCATATTTTCACTTAAATAATGTTTGAGATGTATTATATATGATCCACTAGGCTCTTTGAGTTCACCCCACTTCTCATTTTGCAAGTAACTAGTAAGTAAACGTTTCATTGACAAGATGAAGCAGAGTATAGTTTAGTAGTGGACCTCAGAGAAGAGATCATTTCAATAAGAAATTTGTATATTGGTTTTAGTTTAGGCATGTAACCTGGAGAGTCAGTATTTATTTTGAATCCTTATTTCATTTTTTGGAATAGGGTCATGGAGCCAAACATTAATTATTATTGATGTTAGTTTTATTTCATTAGTATGTCAACCCAAAGTTTTAGTTATTAATATATTGATCAGTTTTTTTATGCAATCATGTGATTTTATGGGATGTGACTTGGTGTTTTCTAGGAGACTATTTAAAAATGAAATAGTAATGCCTCGGTTCTTGATGGTGACATGTGAATGGAATTAAATATGAATATATCTTTATGTATGAAATCAAATGGAATTGTTTATGATTCGGGAATTGAGGTATTACATGAAGAGTATAAAGTCATTAACTTATCTAGATGACCTCAGAGATGGATTTAACACTATATGAACATACAACATGGGGCTCAACCTTAGGAAGTGTTCTTTCAAAGTTATTGTTTTTTATTTATTCATGGTCAACTAATGAGGAAATAAGGCAAACCTTGACAAGATCCAAGTTATTCTCAACCTGAGGGCACCTTAGACTTTGAAAGAGGTATTAGGCTAATAGGATCTATTGATGTACTAAATTGATTCAACTCCAAGTTAATAGATAAGTGTTTTCCATTCTACAAATTGATTAAAAAAGAAGTTCATTTATTATTTCAAGCATGACTACACTTTCCAAGACCTAAATCTCTACCTCAGCTTACCTCTACTACTTTCAAAGTCAATTATGATAAAGAAGTTCTACATCAACCTAGTGATTTCCAATGTAGTCACTAGTGTAGCTTTCGTAAGGAAGAGCAAAGTCACCAAAAAAATGTGAACAAGTTATTGCTCAGTGTAGAGAACCAAGTACTCATATATTAAAAAGTTGGTTCTCGCCCTCATTACCTTAGCTCCAAACCTTTTATTACACTTCCAAGCCCTTCAAATAGTGGTCTTAACATAGCATCCAGTCCAAAAGGTATTGTAGAAGTCAAAAAGGTCTAGAAAACTAGTCAAATGGTTAGTAGATTCTAGCAAGTTCAATATAGAGTATAAGCTTAGAGTCCTATAAAGGGAGAAGCCCTAATGACTTCATTAAGGAGTCTCCCTGGGGCCAAAAGAAGAAAATGTAGGAAGAGCTTAAGCAAACCTTATTGCTCTTGGTGAACAAGCCTTCCTACAAACAAGTATTTATAGTAAGAAAAGTCATTTATCTCCCATAAAGAAGAAAAGTATCTTGGAGCTCTCCATTCCAATTCTTTTAATCTCCAACAATAAGTTCTTTTGAAAATGACCCTAAGCTATGAAATACGAAAGATTAACATTAGTTGCAACTCTCAGTTGGTCATAGGCTAGGTCACTTTTAGAGTAACAAGCGTAGGATGAGTGCTTACAAGCTTACCTTCACTTAGTCCAAGAATTGCTCACAAATTTCAAAGAGTATCATGTTATCCAAATCCCAAAGGTAGAGAACTTTCTTGGAGAGGCCATGCCTAAGCTCACATAAATATTTAGGGATATGCTTGTTTTGTAAGTTTGTGGAATACCTTCCAAATACAAGCATCAATCCAGGGAACCAATTGTATTAGTTCTAACAAGCTAAGCTCGATTCTTCTTGAATGGACCCTATCATGAAGTAAGATTGACAAGCTCCTCTAGAATAAGGTGTTTGCAAGGAATATCCAAAGGTGAGTGACAAGATATGCCCTCATTGATAATGAAATCTATCTTCAAGCTTCAACCTCTCATATCTTTAAGTGCTTATATGAGGAACAAGCTCAACTATTCCTTAAAGACATCTATGTAGGCTTAAGTTGGAACCACTCTAGAAGAAGAGATATGTCTCACAAGATCCTTCAATGAAGATACTATCAACCAGTACTTAGTTGAGATGCCCTTCAAAATAGCAAAAAGATGGGACAGCTACTCAAAGCATGCCATATCATCAAAGATCTACTTGAAAGTTCAACCATAATATTAAGTTTGTCCCTTTTTGCTTTATGTGGGGGCACACCTAATCAACTTTTTTACCAACATGTCGAGGACAAATCAAGTTTATTATAGTCATATTGAGCACTTCACAAAAGTGGATGAAAGTAGAGTCATTAGCTCAAATTACTAAGCAAAAGTCAACAAAGCTCATTTGGCAATTGGTTTTGTGTTGATTTGGCATGTGATATGCTACAATATCAAATAATGATACGCAATTTAACAACACAGATGTCAAAAAGTCTACTCCAAGTTGGGATTTTGACACTTCTTATCTACCAACTCATCCTCTAACAATTAGGGCAGGTGGAGACAATAAAATTATCAAACATACTTTGAAGACAAGGATTGAGGCAAAGAAAACAGTATGGACAAAAGATTTCTAATGACTAGTACAATCTTATTGAACAATATTGAGAACAATTGCTAGACCACCCTTCTTAATTTTTGAGATGGAAGCCATATTTTATACCCATTGAAGAAAGAATCCTAAAATTTAGGATTTGTTACTTCAATAAAGGAAACAATTATGGAGAGCTCAAGGTTGAGCTTGACTTTCTCAAGGAAAAGAAAGAAGAATCCCAAGTTTAATTGGTGGCATTCTAGATAAAACCTACAAGTACCATAATTGTAAGGTATAACTCGAAGTTTTAAGGTGGGAAACTGGGTGTTGTAAAACGTTATGCTTAAAACTAGAAAAGAGAAAGCAGAACAACTTAGTCTGAATTGAGAAGGTTAGTATAATTAGTGGTTGTAACATATCTTTAAAAAAATGTTTAAACAAGCTAATTATGGGGTAAAGCGTCATTTTAGTAATTCTCAAGGGTATTAAGGTTAAAAGGGGATTAAATCATCATTTATGACATTTTCAAGGACATCTTTAAAGAAATTAAATAAATGTCAAAAATATCTTTAGGGATATTATAGTAAGACGACAAAAAAGTAGACAAAGCTATTTCTTTTGGATACCATTGTTGGATCACTGCAATTGTACAGAATCACAATAGTAATGCACAGTAAACAGTCGGATATCATCCTTAGGGAACAATGTATGGCTAATAATCTCAAATCTTGGTCTAATTTTAGTATTAATTTTATTAAGGCTTAAAATCATATTTGAATGCTTTAAACGAAGATAAAATAAAAAACAACGAGTATTGGTTTTAAAAACTAAATCAATCCAGTTTCTAAGATAGTAAAATATTATATATTCCCCTTCAATTCTTATTTCAATTAATCTAATCCTTATTTCTGTTGGTTATGGCATTTATCATTAAAACCCTCTCTTAAGGTGCCTTAATACATATTAGTTACTTTCCCAAATACCCTCTCTCGAGACGTACAGTTAACAAGCTAATGCAATAAACACTATAATCACGTGCAACCTCCTACAAAATCAACAACCTCTTGGCCAATTGATCTTTCTAGGTTATACTTTGATTATCCAACCATTAAACCTCTCTCTCGAGTTAGTTTAATAGTCTGAGATCAATATATTTATGGCCAGTAAATAAAAAGCAGTAAACATACAAAGTATAAAACAAAACCTCAAAATAGATTAATCAAAATAAAGAATCAAGAGTTTCTACAATCAAAATTACATCCTAAAAATTAAAAGTACTTAATTGACATAGCTTAGAGATCACAAATCAAAGAATTGAACAAATAAAAGATTATACTTGAGTCTTGATCTTGTTTTTCGCGATCTTATCTGTTTTATGTTCTTTCTTCACTTCTGGTTGCCAACAATAATGAAACCAATTATCAAATAATAATAAACCCTAATAAACCTTCTATTTATACACTTGTTTTCTTAACAACCCATAAAATACCACTTAAAAGACCCTAAAAGTCAAAGTTAATCGAATTACCACGGTCCATGACCGCGGTAATTTTGTTAGCCATAATCTAAATTTTTGTTAACTAATGGCACTACCACAATATTCATTCCAATTACCATGGCATCATCACTTGGCCCAATAAAAACCTGAATTTCTTCACACCATTGTCAATCCATACTGCACTATCGGGGTAGTGTCGCTCGACCCATTTTCTCTTGTTTTTACGCCTTGGTACCGCAATAGCGCAGACCTTTTTTGCCATATTAAGTTGTTTCCACACCTTCTTTCATCTGTATGTCCATTTCTACTTAATCTACACTTGCACAATCAACTAAAAACCTTTCTTAGGCATTAAAGTACAAATATAAACATATAGAAACCATATTGAAATTCTCTAATTATGAATAAATAGAAAATACTAAGATAAATGATCATGCACCTAATTACAAACAAATATGTCTTAATTTCTACGAAACCAATGCAAAACATATGAAAAATACATATAAAATAGTTAGTATGCAATGCAACTAACAACCATGGACATTTTTAAAAAAAATTAACCCATAAATACGAATAGGAGGACAGTTAATTTATATCAATTTATCTTCTTTCTAAAGTATTACATGTTGTTTTGTTAGCTCAAAATAACACAAGTAGTAAAAGTGTTACGGTAGGGAGAAACCTATGGTTTGCTTATCGTATCTCTACTTTCTAAATTATGAATTTAGAATTATGCACACATTTTTACTACTCACTAGCAAATAAATTATGGTGAAAGTTGGCCCTTGCTTGGTAGTTAAATGCAGCTAATGTTATCTGAGACTACAGAATTTTCTTATATTATCTTGTTATTATGTATTACTTATGTGTTCTTTGTGCAATCACTATTAACTGAGTTAGTGTGTGAGAAAACCTGCAGGGGGACCCATTGAGCGTTATGCTCATCAATCTTGTTTATTTTTTAGGAAATCAAAAATAAGAAGGTCTAATAAAGACCTTGAGACAAGTAAGAAATTATGAAAGAGAAAAGAAGAGAAAGGAATTGAATAATGTGCATTTGTAAATAAAACCCAACAAACTAGGAATACAATCAAAGTTTGCTATCTATAGCGGTCGTATTGTTTAAGGTTAGTTTAAGTAAAATATAATATGTGAGAATAATGTGTAATTATGTACTATTGATAAGCACTAATTTAAATAGTAAAGAGTATGATGTGACTATAGTGATATCAAAGTTGTTCACTTTAATCTTTGATTGTATTTAAAGATTCCTATAATTGATATTAATATAACAAGAATAAGATTGGGGTGTGATAGTGGCGATATTAAGGAGTTGAGGTCTTTGAGCTAAAAGATCTTAATAAAAAGGATTGTAAAGCCCTAGAATGTTGAGCACTTAAAGTGTTATTGTTAATAGTTTAGGCAATTTGTATAAGAAAGCATAGATTATTAGTTTGAAAGTTTGGAGTATGTAAATGTAGCCAAAAACAACCCTATTTTGCTATTTTATGAATAATAGCAATGTTATAAGGTTTTGAATAAGTATACACGATTTAGAAAATTAAGGGGAAGGTTCCCCCTAAGACCTCCTCTAATCAAATCGGTTAGGACTTCCCTCCTCTTTTAGGGAGAGCAGTCCTTCCCTTGTTCTTATACAAACTAAGTCAGGGTTGGGCTTCTCTTTTAGGATATGCCCACCCCCTCAATTACAAATGGGGTCAAGCTTGAATTTCTCATATAGGGAGTCCAAGCGTGCCCTTTGTTCTAAGCTAAGGTTTTATTTAAAACAAAAAGGGTGCATGTCCTATTGAGGGGGATGTCTCTCCCTATGTCCCCTTCTTCTAAGGTTCGGCATGGATTCCTCATTTAGGGAGTCCATGCCCCTCTTGCCCCTCAAAGAGTAGGCTCGTACACTTATCATATCCAGCGTCTCCTATCCCAACCTTGAATAAATACAAAGCCTTAGAGAAGAAACTGAAAAGAGCTAAACCAAAGAGATTAGCATCACCCTTAGTCAATAGGTCTTAATGCAACCTATTTCCTTACGAATGCACACATTTGCACACTTCTAATTGCGAAGAACAGTGGTCAAAAACACAGGTTGATGGACTCCTCTTACAAAACCTCATACCTTCAGAACCTACTTTCCAACTATTTTACCAGTCTTTAGTTTAGGGACTAAAGTGGGCTAAAGTGTTCAATGAAAACCAATCTCATCTTGTCCTTACATTAGTATATCAAAGTACCCTAAACGCTCGAAGTAGCCCAATAATCTAGAAGGGATAAATAGGTATAAGACAAGTAGAGGAGAGTTCTTATTGACACAATGAAGACTTTCATATGTATAAGAAGGCGGCCATTGATAGCTGTCACAGGGATGGTGAGCCTAGACCCTAAGGTGCAAGACTCGTGGGTGTTACTATTGTACTAAGCTTTGCCTTTGCCAAGAAAGGGTGGGGCAAAAAGTGAGAAGGCTTAGTGCATGCATGAAGATGATGACGATGGTTCCAAACTAGGAAAGGTGGGCTTGTTGTTGACAAAGGGAGAAGAAAAAAAGAGAGTCTTTTTCTAGGAAGAAGGATTTCATAGCTTGCCTTACGGGCTTCAACAACATAGACTCGTCATTTAGGAAGTCCAAGCCGGCTCATAAACAAGAACAAGATTTCAATTCCAGAACAAGAACTCTTTTGTACAGGGTTGAGGCATTTGCCCCATAGAGAATGCATCTTCTTTTAATCAACTTCATTCCTACTCTAGTAGTAAACTAGAGCTGAGAAAAATGCTCCCATAAGAGATTGGGTTAGTGTTCGATATGGAGCTACTAATCATACTATAATTAATAGTTCTCACTTCACCCTAGCCTCTTTACATCGCATTTACAGGGCCTTATATTATATGAGCGAAACCCCTATGTATTTGAGAGAGTGGATGTGGACAAAGTAAAAGCAAGATTGTCGACTTGAGTAAGGCGAACATTGGTAAGAGTCCAATGTCACAAAAACTTAAGGGTTCCTTGCAAGGATCATCTACTTCTTTTCAGCTACCCTTCACTTCTCTAGTGATTTTTTTGCCTTCCTGACTAATGGATTTCCACATTTGATGTTTTCTAATGTTTTTCATATCCTTAAGAAAAATCCAAAATCTTGTTTCAATTACTAAAGAATGAGATTGCTCAGCAATCTAAAATCTTTCCTTCGTTTGTGTGTTTCAGGACTTGCACACAGGGACAACGATTGGGAAGGACGGTGAAAGAGACAGCTTGTATTTATGTCTTGGATGTTGCACCAGATATGCTTCCTCCTTCAATCAATTTGAGTATGAGTCCTTTGATGAGTTTTGAGATTGGAAATGATTTGTGGGAGCTTTGAAGAAAATATTAACTACTACTTTATGACTACGTGTTTTAAGAAGGGGTAAGAACTAAAGTACCCCATAGTTCAAGCTCTTCAATGAATTAGTTATTGCCAAGTAAAGGTTTAACCTAGAGTACCTAGAGGTCCAAGCTAGTTTTTCATGTTTGGATTATCGGAAAAGATGAGCAATGCTCTACACAAGCAATTAAGCTAGGTCCACTATTATGTTTAGCATTGAATGGGAGCAAATGCCCAAGCCAACCACTCAACTTGACTTGAAACAAAAGAAAAGATTGTTGTGACATCTCAGCAAAACTCGTGAATGGAAACGTTAATAAGGTATCTTAGCTTAGCTCGTTTAAAATAAACAATGACTAAGTTCAAAAGGAAAAAGGGAAAGATTGAGTCTATCAGAGGCTAAGAAAAATTTAGTCAAGTAAATGGAGCGAAAATGGCTAAGTCCAATGGAATGAAAAGTGAACGACTTGAAATTGGCTAAGCAACTTGCGAAGCTAAAAAGATACAAAATTCTACTAAGTTCAAGGACATTAAAGACTTAGGAAAAAATTTGCATCAATGTTGGTGCTCAGAATGACCAAGCATATGAGATGGACATTAAAGGCACTAGCTTGCCTCTTGCTCAGTTGAAACGTTAACCTTCATTGCAAAATCTTCTTGGCCAGCTTGTCTTCTTTAAGCTACTCGAACGTGTACTTGTTTAAGGCTTCCATATCAATATGAACATGAAAGTTACCAAAAATCCGGCGCATGTGGGACTAGCTTTCCTTATTTTCATCATGCTTGAAGAATTTATTAAGTTTACTTCAAAAGGAAAATAAACCCTGATGATTAAAATTTTATACTTTCATCCCTTAAAGTCCTTAATGATTGATCGCTTAAAATCATTAAGATCTATTTTTTATTATAACGGACATGATTGAAAATTACTTGCTATTAAATTACCATATTCTTATGCAATTAATGAATATGAATCATATAATTTATTTAAAGAGTATTATATGTGGTTTTAAATAAATTATTAGCTAGAAAGGTACGACTTTACATCAAGTTAAGATATTATAATGGTACATTTTCATATATCAAGTAATACAGCTTTATTTCATCCAAAAAAGCCATGATTATTATTATTTTGAAAATGTAATATGTTTAGATGAGGTTTATGAATTAAAAAAAAAAAAAAAAAACATTTCATTGAAGCTAACATCAACATGCTCAGATTAAAATAGAACCGAGCTCAGCTACTGAAAAAAATAATAATAATGTCAACATGTGGGGAAGAAACCATTGATATTAACAAAACTGGAGGATTTTTATGAAGTAGAATTATTGATTAATTTTTTGTTGAGGCAACTCTAACATTATGTTGCTCTATGAGAATATTATATTCTAATCCTTCTAAGATTTTTTTTTTTTAACAAAAAGGGAGCATTATATACAATTAAATATATCTAAATTCATTACTTCATATCCATAACCCCTAATTCATTATAAATTACTTTCTAAATATTAGAGCTACCTTTAAAAGTCCTAATAAATATATTGTTTCATTGCTAGTGGAACTATTTCTTCACTTAAACTTAGTGTTAGATGGACACACTAAATTTTAGAAAGTTCAATGGGCTTAGCTATTAGTGAATGGTTATGTTTGGTACAAAAGGTAAAATAAGATATTTTTATAGGATAAGATGAAAAGAAATAAGATTGGATGTATAGAAAGAGATTAAAAATAAAGTTGATTAATATTTATATAACACAAGATAATTAGAAAAAATAAATTAAAACCAGAACAAAAAAATATAAAAAATAAAAAAGAACCTGAATGCAAAATCAGTTATCTGGTTTTGGACACAACAGATCAGTTATCTTCTCTTCTTAGATTTTTTTTTTTTTTCCGGGGAGGCGGAGGAGGAGAGGAAGAAGAAACAAATAAAAAAAAGTGGGATAAAACAATCTTGGCATTTATAGTAGAACTGTTCAATTTTACAATAATAAGATAAGAAAGTGGCTGCAAAAATAGATCTTAACCTGGGATTGGAAGCAAATGTAATCCAATTTCATTGTAGTCCATCAGCCAAACAACCCTCTAGAGTTGGGCAACATTTGAGTTTCCATTCCTACACTTTTCTTTAGGGCATGACAGATAGACCTTTTACATTGGTTAATTAATAACCCCTTAGTTCCCATTTTCTCATTGCCCAAAGTAGATTTTGGCCCTATCAAAAAGTTAAACGTGGGTGGGTGATGATCTTCAGC
>JAJIYU010000407.1:0-54193 GCA_030144865.1 Tinospora cordifolia
ATTACAAAGTTATGTACTTTCTTTTATTAATAAAGAAGTTGAATTTTTCTTTACCTTTAATTGCCTTGATTTTATTAAATGTGAATTTGTACCATTGAACTTATTCTAAGGTATGTGGTATTGAAAAATAGAAAGTCAAGTGTGTATCGCTTGTAAAGTAACATGACCCAACCCGCCAATTGGTTAAGTCCACTGTTGAATAATGGTGGTTATCCAAAACTCAAGGAATGTGGGGGTTGGGGTGTTACAGTTTCACTTTGAATTGTTTGACTAGAATGTGATACAAGTTGTGTACTTGTAAATGTAACATTAGACCCAACCCGCCTTATAGTTGAGCTTAAACCTATCTCTTGGGGTTAGGGTGTTACAAAGGTGGTATCATAGCTCAGTTATTAGAAACATTGGGCTAGAATTAGAAAGTCAATCAGTGGCTATTTGATTAGAATTAGAAACTCAAATTAAGGTTTCAGTTTGAATTGAATTGAATCTTGAATGCCCTACCTTCTATTTTAAAATTAAAAATCATTTTAGAAGGTATTTTCAAAAAGGAAATATATGTTTTTGAAATGTTTTGTTTAAACATGTGGGTTTGTCTAAACAGGACAAAGTATCGTTTCAACATCCCTACACTTGTATACATGTACAAATAGGTGGGTTGAACATAATCTCACATTATTAGCCCAAGTTAGCATGCCATTGCAGTTTTGGCAAGAAGCTGCCCACAAATCAGTGTCTATCACCAACCAGCTACTTAGGCAGGATCTTAAGGGACCTCACCATATAAACCATTCTTTAGATGCCACCCTATTTTCATGTTTCTCAAAACCTTCAAATCTGCATGTTATCTATGGATACAACCCTATACGTTGCAAGCAAAAGGTTTTTATTTTTCTCTCTATGAAATGTATTAGAAAACTGATGAATATAGCTAAAATTGTCTCTTAAATTGTTACAGCCAATATTACTCGCTATGTAACGTAGTGGTGACCACTTTGTAGTTGTTTTTAGAGAGTGTTCTTAGATTGTGACACATACTCAAGTCATCTAATGGTTGTGTTTCCTTTTTTGCATCATTAATAAGAGACTTCTTCTTCTGTCTCAATTAGAGTAGAACTTTCACTCTCAATGTCTACTTTCTTTTTGTATTTTCTTTCATATGGTATTAGAGCCAAATGGCTCAAGCCACCATGACTAAGGAATCTTCTACTTTTGCTCAACAACGAGAAGCAACGAGAACACCAATTGTAGTGGTTTCATCAATTGTCATTCCTCCATTTGGAATTTCTCTCAACCGCAGCACAAAGATCAAACTCAATCAAGATAACTTTCTTTTATTAAAATCATTAGTGTTATTGATGATCAAAGGATACAAGTTGGATGGTTTTCCTTTTGATATTGCTCCATGGACATGTGCCGACCTTCAATTTTGGTGTAATTGATTTCGACCACATTTTTCCAGAATTTACAAAACGAATTCAAAAAGAATTTAAGCTAAGTTTGCAAAAAAAAAAAAAAATGATGGGTAAATGAATAAATAAAGATAAATAAATAACAAACATTTAGGAATTTTAATTAATAGAGAAATGTAATTTTTGAAAAGGGAATACATTAATTATTGAGAAAATATGACTTTTAGGGAGAAAATATGAATTTTTTGGAGTGATTATTTAATTTTTGAGAGAAATATATTAATTTTTGGGTAAAATATGCAATTTTTAGAAAAATAATGTATAAATATTAGAATTTGAGGTAGTTAGAGACATCCAATTGAGCTGAAACTTGGGGTGCGAAATCATCACGCTTAAGGCTACACGAAGGTATAACTCTTGTACCATAAGCTTTTGTCTTTGTGAGTTTCCATGCATGCTAAGTTACCTCATTACATAGGTTTTGGTACTTAAAAAAATTTCAGAGTTTTGTTTGATGCATGCTATGTGTTTGACGATAAAATTGAGTACAATTTTTGCTATCTTTGCTCACTGGTTCGAATGAGTCTTGATAGGCAGATGTTTTGTGATCTAAATACTTATAACAGGTGTAAGAAATAACCTTAAATTAGAGGTTTAATGGGGGAAAATCAATACTTGAAAGTCATGGAAAACATGAACTTAGAAAAAAATATGTGACACAGTTGAGAGTTTAGGGGTCAATTGATTGGCAAAATCTTAATTTTTTGAGTTAAACTTTGGTGGAGACCCCACTGGATATCCCAAAAATAGTGTGCTGAATTTTTTCCAAATCCAAATTGAATAAGTGGGTCAATTTAAATGAACAGTGACTATCTGTCACCCAAAAATAGAAAATTAAATGTAACTGATATCTCACTTAAAAACCTCATTAAATGAGATCTGAAAATTCTAAACTAAAAAATTTTGGTGAATATTTAGGATATGTACATCAAATAAGAAAAGTTTTGTGCAATTTCAATTCATGGTTTGATTGCAAAAAAAATCAAAAAATTCACCGCGCAGATGAAACATGTATCAAGATATTGACTAAGTGTGGAAAATTGTGGATTTTGATTAAATTAACCCTACTTTGACCTAATTTGGCCAAATTGACCCTGTGATGACCAAAATTGATTAAAATTGATTATGTTGACTAATTTTGACTTAGTTTGACCAGTTGAACAAATTTGACCAAGTCAAATTTAAGTTGATCAAGATCGGTTAGGGATAGTGGAGCTAAAATTGAGCCACGTTTCTCAAAGAAACTATAATTGGGTTTAAATAGCGAAAATCCGAGCATATATTACAAGATTGGGCCAAGGGTTGATGTGACATCAGTATACGGGACCCAAGGTGAGTAGTTTAATTCAGGTGTTTACTTTGACTTATATTCAATGCATAAAACATGAGTGAAATGATGTGTGATGAATGGTTTCATGTGATTTGAGCTACATCAAATTGGTTTTGAAGTATATATATAGATGTACACCAGTAATGAGACCATATGCTCGAGGTTCGAACCTAAGGTCAGGGTACACGATGTGATTAGAATTAAACTCAAGGTCCAAGCGCGGGGTTAGGGCATATAATCAATGTGCCTAGCTTCTAACCCGCTCAAGTGACGACACTTGAGGACCGAACATGGGGTTAGGGTATTTGAGGAATATGCTTAGCTCATGATCCGCTTGAGTGGTCAGTATGCTTGACTCATGACCGGCTCGAGTGATGAACATAGAGTTGGATTTGATGATTTGAAACCCTAGGGTAAATACTATTTTCAACTAGCATGTATTCAAACTATTCTTTCTTTAACTGCTACATTATTTATAACTGCTTTTACTATATGTCATGCTTTCAAGCATCGTTTCACCACTATTATTCACGCATTCGTGCACTATTTTTGGAATGTTGGTTATATGTAACATGTTCGTTTTACTAGTCACTGAGTCGTGTTGAAATTTAGGCTCACTACTCTTCTAAAATTTCAAGTCCATTGGTGGCTGACAAAGGGGAAGGGGTGGTGATAGCCTAGTTTCCTTAGTGGTCCCTTTCCTTTTTCCTTGGTTTTTGTTAGAGGTTGGTTACTTATGTATATGTAAATGATGGTCACCTGTATATATATATTTTTTAAACAAGACAATGTGTAATATATAAATGGCAACTCCCTACTATATTTTGAAAGGGGTAGTACTTGCTCAGGTTTTAACTGTAACGTTTGCTTACTTTCACACTTCACAAAATGAATCCTTAAATTATTCTAATGTCATTTGTTGCAATTAGAAAGGCTTAACAGTGATTGAGCAAACTTGACTAGGTGAGTGGGTTCGTTGAGTCACTGTGCCGGTCGGGCCGCTTATCAACCTAGGGAAGGGGACCGACAGTCTGACAATAATGGTGGTTGAAACATGGTTGATTAATCTAGTCATGAAGAGTGGGTCAGCTGAGATCAGCTTTTTCTTGGATTGTTGTAAAATTCCTTAACAAACTATGTAGGTTGCTTATCAGAAAATAGGTCATACAACATCTCTTATTGCTTCTTAAATCATAGGTCAAACAACTCTGTGGCGCTTATAATAGTGCCATGATTCAGGTATGCCAAAGTGGAATCCTGATAACGAGAAAGGGATCTTAGACAATGGAAAAATATCTCAACATGATGAAAGAGTTTGCCAATAGCTTAGTGACTATTGGGATCAGTACGAGTGTACAAGGTCACAATAGTAATACATGGTAAAAAATCGGATATCGTCCTTAGGGAATAATATACGGCTAATAATCTTAAATCTCAATCTAACATCAATATCAATTTTATTAAGGCTCAAAATCAAGTTTAGATATTTTAAACTAAAATTAGATTGAAAACAAACAAGTATTTGATTGAAAACTATATCAATTAAGTATCTAGGATTGTAAAATCTCATGTATTCCCCCTGAATTCTTATTTTAATTAATCTAATTCATAACTCTGTGGGTTAAAGCACTTTCACAAAAACTGTAACACCCTAGCCCTCGAATATTGTCGCTCACACCGCTGACTAGGCATTTTCATCTCTCGCCTCACGAGGGAATCACATGCAGTCACTCCCACCATCGAAATCCAGAAACAGGGTCATTACTGTGTGTTGATTCTTTCTTTCTCATACCATCCCAATACATATCAGAGTGCGAAAACATAAAAAATGTTCTCAAGTATAAATAAACATAAGGATGGCATATCAGAGTGCCAAAACATAAAGAATGTTATCAAGTATAAATAAACATAAGGACGACATGTCTAAAAACAATGCATAAATAAACTCATAAAAATGGAATAAAATACTCCAACCTCGTGGCTTGATTTCAAAATGCATCAATAATCGAATATTTGGCCCCATGGTCGAAGTCAATAAACAATATAACTAAACATAAATGAAATGTAGGTCCCATGTCTTACAACTATAAGTAAAAGTAAACTCCTACTGCTATACAACCCCAATAGTAGATTGTACCAAACTACTCCAATGGAAGCCAATTGCTTGCTTGTGAGCAAGTATCTTTAGTGGTTACCTAAAAAACAGATTAAAGGGGGGTGAGCTCAAGAGCCTAGTAGATCTTACACAAAAACATCTCATGCATTATAATAGTTAAAATGCAAATATGCTAGCACTTATAAAGCATTAGACATTTCAATTATTCAATTGTTTAGGTTAATGTTAAGACAGAAAGGGATTCTCCCTTAGCATTCTAGTTTAGGTTCGAAGTACTCAATGTAATGCCCAAGGCCTGTTACACACTCCAAAACCCTATCCTAGAATTAATGTCTCACTCAATCATCAACCAAGGAGTGAAAACTGTATATGACCAACTTTTGTTTAAATTTAATTCCAACTGTATTTATATGTATTGGTTACTTTTGCATCTCTTATGATGACTTTGATAATATCATGTATGGGGTGTTTCGAAGGAGGCTGAACAGTATGCTAGCTAGCTTTGTTTGAAAATGGGATTGTCAGGACACTGTATTGGTCGGTTCATCTTTCCCTTAGAAGGGGTCTCGACAATTTTGGTGTCAGAGTCCTAGGTTTTCAATTAAGGAATAACAATTTTTGTTAACCTGGGGAACCTCTAAGTAATCGTGGAAGTTATGAAACCGCTAAGAAATGACTTAGAGTAGCATAACGAAATTATGGACAAAAACATTTTAAATTCTAATTGACAGGAAGATGAGCTAAGTGAGATGGCCATATCATGAGAGAAATTAGACTATCATTGGGAGTTAGTGAGTTTTTAAGACTTAAAAAATTTCAACCTTGTGAATTAGACTACTACTCAGAGATAGTCATCTTAACACATAGTTATTCCTTGTTATAAGCACTTAAAGTTAGGGTTTACGTAATCTTGAAAATGATGGAGGCTTAATGTTTTATGCAAGCCATGATGCATCCTTGATGTGGCAGACCACGTAGGGTCCTAGAGCCAGCCAGTGCCACCACCACCTTCGACTCAGCCTGGGCAAGACCCAATACAAAGGCTTGAGGTTTTGATCAGGGTGTCTACAGAGACTACTTAGGCCTAGATAACCTTATTGAGAAATAGACTTGATAGGCTTGAGGCTGAGAGGTAGAGGGTTGAGCTAGTAGCACCACCAACACTTGTTTTACTCGAGATTGGAGTAGATGAGAGAGCTGTAGACCCCATAGAGGTAACCCCAGTAAGATAGAGAGATGAGGCCCAAGGAGTTTTATGGGGGTCTTAATTTGGACATAGTAGAGAACTGGCTTCTAATGATGAGAAAATGCAAAGACGTTGAGGTTGTTTGAAGAGAACCAGGTACTCTTGGCTACAAATATGCTCGAGGATGAGGCCACTCGTACTATTAAGGGGCAGATTACTTCATGAGCTATTTTCGAGTATTATTCTTGAGTGCTTATGTTCCTAAGACAGCAAGGGAGCACAAAAAGGTGGAGATTTTGACCTTACGATAGTGAGACATGTCTGTGAGGAAGTATACCGACATATTTCTTCGATTGGAGGCTTATACACCTTAATTAGTGGGTAACCTGAGTGAGAGAGGAGGCTTCTTCTGTGGAGTGTTGAGGGCCAATATCAGGCAGGTGACATCAACATCTAGTGAGGCCACCCTTGAGACCATACAGAGGTAGGCACTACAGTTTGAGATGGATGGTAGGGATGAGTGTCCGATGGTCCAGATCGTACAGGGTGCCACTTTGTAGATGCAGTTTCAGCCCTAGTCATTGACTTAGGGTAGTTATCATGGTTGACCCCAATTTAGTAGATATTAGAGGAAGAGAAAATATTCGGCGGATAATCTAGAGGGGAACAGACTCAGTCATCTCCTGTAGTCTCGATTGCTGCCATCCTGGTACTGTAATACCCTAAATCCTCTGTACTCAATGAAATGAAATTTATCATTTATTCAGTGAAATTTGGGTGCAAAATGAAACCGAGCTCATTTCGGGGCTAAATTTGGCAGGTTTCCAAAACTGTCATTTAGTGCCCCTTAGGGACCCAAAACAACTTGAAATGAAGTAAGGTGACATGAATCGACTAAGGGGACAACATATCAAAAAATTAGAATAATTGGTCAAGGTTAAGGTTTTTATTTGCCAAACGCCTTTCACGGGGGTCCAAATTAGAAATAATTGTCATTTAGGGTACTTCAAGGGATTGAAATGACCCAAAGTGAAACAGAATAACATGAACTAACAAAATGAATGACATATCCAAAAATTATAACAATTGGTCGAGGTTAAGATTTTCATTTGCCAAACGCCCTTCAGGGGGTCCAAATTAGAAAGAATCATCATTTAGGGTACTTTGGGGGATAGAAATGAACTGAAACAAAATGAAATGATATGAACTAACAAAATGAATGACATATCCAAAAATCAAAACAATTGGCCAAGATTTAGATTTACATTTACCTAGTGACCTCAGTGGGTCTTAAATAAGGAAAGTTTTTGAGGAAAAACTACCTTGGGCCAAACTATACCTTAAAATGTGCATTAAGTTCATGTGATTCCAAAACTATAGGATATAAATCATATTTTTATGTAAATAAGGAGATATCAATTTTTATTTAATTTTTGTGAACCCATGAAGTTATAGCTACCCTTAACATGTATGAGTCACATGGGTGGAACACCATGATCATGTGCACCCTACCCTACCCTAAGCTCCATGGGACGTGTCCATTATTTGAAACCATGAAGAATGATCCCAGTCCATTATTTGAAACCATGAAGAATGATCCCATGTGCCATATAAACGATCAAGTATGCCCACACCTATAGTAAAACCATGAAGAATGATTCCATGTGCCAAGATAAATGATCACATTTACTAAGGTTACATATAAAATGTCTCAGAAGTGTGTGTGTGGGCACACATGTGACAAACCCAAGATAGAAGTTTAATGAGAGTGGCTGATTTAAAGAGATATAGAAAGATTCCTTCACCTAGAAAAAAATTAGAAAATAAAAACTTACCTCATGCTCGCATGTGGAGCCAAAAAGGGAGAGAATCGAAGGGAAATAAGAAACATTTCAAAGCTTTGTTTTTGTGTGCCAATATTAGAAACTTATTTGATTTTATGAATCACAACACATTAAAATGTTTTCCTACTAATAGGGGACGTTCAAGAGAGATTAGAATGTATTCTAACCTTTAATTGTGTTCACACACATAAAAGAAACAAATAAGGTTTAAAGATTTTGCTCACACTTGGATTGGAAACCTTAGTGGTCCCACTTGCCAACCATGAGCACACTTGCCTTTCTCACCCAAACCATCCCTTTATGAGTTTGGAAACATGCCAAGACAAGGTGAGCTGCCCTAGCTACCCTAGATGCCCCCTTGTGCTCATGAACACCTATAAATACCCCCTTTTGCTCACTTTCATCTCATCCCAAAGCAAAGAGTTGACACTTCCCTTTTGTTTGTTCTTGTCCTCTTCTTGGCACCTCTTCTCACCCTCTTTTCTCTCTTGTGTGAGAAGCTCTTATTTCAGTATTTTAGAGAGTTGTTAAGTATTCTTGTTGGTGGTTTAATGTTCTGAAAGTAGCTGATAAGGCAAACCTCTGCCAAATTCAACAAAAACTCAAATTAAGGTGGAAGGGATTTCTTGAACTTCTACTTTGCTCTTTCAAATTTTTAGCGTGTTTATGCTTGTTTAAATTCTAATTTTTAGCATGTTTAATCATATTTTAATTTTAGTTCAACATGTTTTTATGTTTTAATTACTCATGAGAGCATGCCATGCTTAGAATTCATGTTTAGACTTAATTCAATGTATCAAGCATGCTATATAATGTTTACATGCTTTGTTGGTTATTTAAAATTCTGATATTTACATTTTGAATTTCTTTCATAATTATGTGATTCTTAAATATAAGAAATTGAAGATAAGAACCACGTACTATCATAGTGACCCATATGGGTGTTATGGGTGTTCTTAGCACATGCTTGGAGTGCGTGGATGCAAGGCACAACTAAGGGATACTTGGTATGTGACATCCAATGGAAAGTGACAAAAAAATGTGTTTCCACAATAAAGAGTGGTATCTAAATTAAGAACATCAAGGGAGTAGAACCCCTTTCAGTCTTAACATCAACTACAACCAAAAAGTTCCTTGAATCACTTAATGCATGAAAGTGTTTGAATTTGGATGTGCTATTGATTTGAAATAGTAACTTAGTTGTTTAATGAATGATCCACTGGGCTATGTGCTCACCCCTTCCTTTTATTTTTCAAGAAATTGACTTGAATCATGAAGGCCATGGATATTAGATTATTTCTAAGTTTTGAAAGTTCTATTTTAAGGGTATGTTGCCAAATTTTGAATTTAAAACTTTCGTTGAATTTTATTTAAGTTTTGAAAGTTATGTACTTAAGTTTTGATTTAAGAATGTAACTTTCTTTATTTTATTTGAATAAATAAAGAGTTTGAAGTATTCCTTTATCTAATTGTATAGCCTTATTGAATTGAAATTTAATACATTGTGATGTATCCATGAACGTTTTCAATAAGTGTTTAAATAAATGAATTGAGATGCAAGTTGTGTACTTGTAAATGTAACATAGGACCCAACCTGCCTTGTGGTTGAGCTTAAACCTGTTTCTAGGCAGTTGGGGTGTTACAGGTACAAACTTATCAGCTAGTGGGACAACCACCAATCCAGTATGGGGGCCAAGGTAGAGGTCAAGGTAGAATCAGAGATTTAGGACACCGAGGCTACGACCAAGGCCAGACATATCAAGTTGAGTAGGGGCATCAAATTACATGTTTTTAGTGTGGTCAGCCAGGCCACAAATGATATAACTATCTTATGCTTGTTTTAGCTTCTAGTCTACCCACCACCACCATCACTCACGGGAGAGCACAAGCAATCATTGAACGTGATTCGAAGGCTACCGTGACTTTGGTAAAAGGTACTATTTCTATTTTAGATTCTACTTTATATGTGTTAGTTGATGCTGACTCTACTTTATCATTTATCTCTTGACATGCCATAGATAGATTGAGACCTACACCTCTTAGGGTAACCACCTAGCCCATTTTGAGTATTGTAATCCGGGAATGCATTTACCCTAACCTAATTTGTGAGGATTGCATGTTGAGGTTGGGTGACTTTGAGACCATTATTGATATTCAAGTGTTATAATTCCTAGAGTTTGATGCAATACTCCGGATGGATTGGCTAGTCGCTTACCATGCACATGTCGATTGTTTTGCCAAGAGGGTGGTATTTTAGATACTAGGGCAACCTATTATTATCTTTTAGGGTAATGCCTTTGATAAATCAACAACCTGTGGCAGAATGGCGACTCAGTATGAAATTAATACTCTAGCTAATCTAACCACCATAGATGAGGGACCTTTGTGGGCGAGTATTGATGAGATTCTTATTGTCAAAGATTTTCTTGATTTGTTTCCTAAGGATTTATGTGACTTGCCCCCTAAGTGGGAAATCAATTTCATTATTAAGATTATTCCAAGAACACAACCTATTTCAATCCCTCCTTATTGAATGACGCCTAAGAAATTGTCGAAATTGAAGGTCTAGACATAGGAATTGTTGAGTAAGGGTTTTATTACCCCTAGTATGTCACCTAAGGTGTTCCTGATATTGTTTGCGAAGAAGAAAGATGTGAGCTTCTGGGTGTATCGACTATCAGCAGTTGAACAATGTGACGACAATAAAGAACAAGTACCCTCTCCTGCGCATTGGTGACTTGTTTGACCAGCTCAAAGGTGCCATTGTGTTTTTCAAGATAGATCTAAGATTTAGGTACCATTAGCTGAAGGTTAAAGAAGAGGACGTACCGAAGATGACTTTTTGGACTCATTATGGGCATTATGAATTCTTAGTCATGTCGTTTGGCACACAAATGCCCTTGCAATGTTCATAGACCTAATGTAGAGAGTGTTTTGTCCCTATCTCGACTCATTTTTTATTATCTTTATTGATGACATCATTATTTACTCGAAGACTAGGGAGGAACACGCTGAGCATTTGAGGATCACACTGCAAAGTTTTTGAGATCATCGTTTGTATGCTAAGTTTAGTAAGTGCAAGTTCTGGTTGACAGAGGTTCAATTTTGTAGGCCATGTGGTAGGAGACGAGGGTATTTCTATTGATCCAGCTAAGGTTGAGACTATTATCAATTGGCTGAGACTTATCAATTGGCTGAGACTTACCACAATGATAGAGATCTATAGCTTCTTGGGTTTGGCAGGCTATTATCGTAATTTGTGTAGAATTTCTCAAGGATTGCTGCACAAATGACAAAACTTATTTAGAAGGATGTGCCCTTTGTAGGGATAGATAAATCTAAGGAAACCTTTCTTGAGCTGAAGCATCATTTGACATTTGTGCCAGTACTTGTGCTACATGAACCAGGCTATGGGTTGGTGATCAGTGCAAATGCATGTGGTACAGGCCGTGGGTGTGTGTTGATGCAGGTTAATTGGGTAATTTCTTATGCCTCCCGAAAATTGAAGGTGCATGAAAGAAATTACCCGATCCATGATTTAGAGCTGGCAGCAGTGATGTTTGCATTCAAGATTTAGCGACATTATCTGTATGGTGAGCGTTTCACGCTTTATTCTGATCATAAGAGCCTCAGGTATTTCTTTTCTCAGATAGATTTGAACATGAAGCACAGGAGATGGATGGAACTACTTAAGGATTATGACTTTACTATTGAAAACCATCCCGAGAAAGCCAATCTAGTAGCTGATGCGCCTAATAGAGTGCGGGTCGAGACTACTTGTGCGACTAGACAAATGCTTCAGGAGTTGAAGATGATTGATTATGTGAAAGTGACGAGTATCCACGTGACTTCGACAAAGATCATAGTCAGTGCACAAATGAGAGCCTAGTCGATGCTACTTGCTGAGATAATAGAGGCGCAACCCCAGGACGTTGATTATGTGATGTACCAAGAGTGGGCAAATGACATTTCTCGTGTGGAGTAGTCAATTAATAGTGATGGTGCACTTAGGTTTAGGGAACGATTATGGGTATCAAATGACCATTGCCTGAGACAAGGAGTGCTAACAAAATTGCACTGCTCAAGGTATACTGTTCATCCAGGCACCAATAAGATGTATGAGGATTCTTGACATACTTATTGGTGGCCAGGGATGAAGCGAAATGTTGCAGCCTTTGGGAAAAGATGTGACACGTGCCAATAGGTTAAGGTTGAACACCAGTGACCCGGTGGTTTACTACAACCCTTAGCTATTCCTGAGTAGAAATGGGAGCATACTTACCACAGACTTTGTGATGGGGCTTCCTCAGACTCAACGGAGACATGATGTTATGTGGGTCATTGTGGATAGATGGACTAAGTTTGCTCATTTCCTCCTGATTCATACTTGAGATTCAATTGAAAAGCAGAGTTGATTGTACATCATGAGATCATGAGATTACATGGGGTCTTAGTGTCCATTGTGTTTGACAGAGATGTTTGGTTTACGTCCAATTTTTGGAAGAGCTTGTAGAATCAATTGGGGACTAGAGTAAACTAGAGCAAAGCCTTCCATCCACAAACTAATGGCCAATCTGATAGAGTGATCCAGATTTTGGAGGATATGTTCCATGCATGTGTTCTTGATTTTGGTGGTAGTTGGAAGGATCATTTGCATTATGTGAGTTTGCATATAATAATAACCACTAGGCGAGCATCGACGTAGCATCATTTGAGGCATTATATAGTCGACTTTGTCGATTGGCAGCAGGTTGGGCTGAGGTTGGTGACATAGCAGTTTTGGGCCCTACTTTTGTACAAGAGAAAACATTTAGCAGATCCATCAGAACATAAAGGTAACTCAGGATAGACATAATAGTTATGCTAATAATCGGAGGAAGATCCTTGAGTTCGATGTTGGTGTTCATGTACTCCTTCAGATTTTGCCTTGAAATTGGCAGACTTAGTATGACATTTTAGGGAAACTTGCTTCGCGATATATTGGACCTTTTGAGATTCTAGAGAGAATAGGCCCTGTTGCATACCAATTGGCATTGCCACCTCAGTTAGTAGGACACAACGTGTTTTATGAGTCAATATTGAGAAAGTGCTATGCCAACCCCTCGCACGAGATTAACTAGAGACATGTTAAGTTGCGAGAGGATTGTACATATGATGAGGTTTTGATAGATATTATTGATCAAGCCGTAAAGAAACTGCGCAACAAGGAGATACTGATTGTAATACCCTGAAAAATTTGTACAAAATAAAATGATAAATGAGACCAAATTTATTTTAGGTATCAATTAACAAGTTTAATTGCTCAAAACATTTCAAGAAAATGAAAATTAAGAAAGGAAATGAAAAAAAAAACCCTAGCCAAACATTATATTAGCAAATTCTGTCTAATTTCAAAATATTATAAAATAAGTAAAATAGACATAATCCTAAATTAAAGACAATAGAAACTATGGGTTGCAAGAAAATTAGTAAGTCTACACATTAAATAATTAATAACTTCATTTAATGCATCAGACTATAATGTGGATTGGCATTCCCCAGTGATTTCAATATGTACACGTATTTGCTATATTGGATTGCAAGATTGGCATTGTGATTTCAATATTGAACTTCCTATAATATTGAATTGCAAGACTAGCAAGTTGGCATAGCAAGTATATTGCAAGTGCTATGTTTATATAACAAGTGTAAGTAATATAAGCTATTTTCAAACGAATAGATGTAGCATGTTATGTTAGGTATATATATATATATAAATTGCAAAAATTAGCAATTTCTCTTGATTTCAAATGTAATATAAATAGAATAGGTGTGAGCACAACGAATATTTGAAGAATTTCCTTGTTGATCGGCCACCCAAAATTGCTAATTTCCACTCCTCCAAACTCTATATAAACCCCTTAATGCTCTCATTCTTCCTTGTCCCAAAGCAAGGGCATAGTAGTCCCTCTTGACTTTCTCTGACCCTCTTCTTGGCAACCTCCTTTGTTCTTGAGTAATCTTGAACTATTCTTGAGTGCTTTGGTGTTTGATTGAGTGCTTTGGAGTATTCTTTGAGTGTTAGACATTGGAAAGAAGGGGAAACTCTGTCAAAATTTCAATAATCTTCAAATTAAGGTGGAAGTAATTTCTAAAACCTCCATCTTACTAGATTAGTTTAATATCATGTTTATGTATGCTTGATTTCATTTTAGTATCATAAACATGAATTAATTTTTAGTTTAAGATGTATGTCATATTTAGTTGATCATGAAACCATGCCATGTTTAAATTATGCATGTTTAGGTTTGTTTTAAAGTATGATGCATGCTATGTGCTTATTTTCATGCTTTGAATGTCTATGTGTTAACATGATGGATCTATTTTGTTTATGATTCATGAGTATGAGATTATATAAAAGATTTTGGGATTAAAAACCACATACTGTCACACTGAACATGAGGGTCATTGTGGGTGTTCTTTTACTTGTGATTGGTTCACATGGTTCAAGTCCAAAACACTTAGAATATGGGTGGAACCTAAGTCCAATGAATATGGCAAAAGAAATGCCTTTTCACTCTAATGAGGTACTTTGATAAGAACATCAAGGGTTTTGAAACCCTTTTAGTCTAATTTACAACTGCAAATAAAATAATGTTTGAAATGCCTAATGTTTTATAAGTGCTTGAATTTGAATGTGTTGTTAGCCTAAATTAATAATTTGGTTGTTTGTATAAGATCCACTAGGCTATGTACTCACCCTTTGTCTTTTATTTTTTAGGGATTTGAATCACATAAAGACATTGATATTAGATGGGTTCTAATTTTAGAAAGTTTCTATATTTGAATGTAAGTACATGTTGCCCAAGTTTTGAATATGTATAATGTAAGATTTTCGCTAAATTTAAAATTCTTTTTTTGAGTTATGTTCTCTCTTTTATTAAATCAATAAAGATTTGAAAAGTTTTCTTTTATCTCTTGTGTGATTGCTTTATTGAATTTTGTGTATAAATTTTGGGTTAAGTACTCTTGAATCTCAATGACGAGTAGGATAAAAGGAATAGGAAGTCAAGTTGTGTACTTGTAATGTAATGCCGACCTGGTCCACCTTGTGGTTAAGTCCAATTGAAAGTTTTGAAGACTAGGGTATTACAATGATGCTATCCGAGCATAGGCATTATTTGCTGGGCAAGAACGAGAAAGTCAAGCCTAGACATTAGTTGTTGGGCTAGAATTAGAAAGTATAATCTTACACCAATGGTGGTATCAGATTTAGAAAGTATTAACTCAACTAGGTTTGACCTATGCTTTGAGTTGAAATTAGAATGACCCATCTTCTATTTTTGAAATTGAAAACTATTTTAAAAAGTGTTTTCAAAAAAGAAAAATATGTTTTGAAATGTTTTGTTTGGATACAAAAACTGGAAGTTGAGTTGGTAGTGCGCAAGTCTTGTCCCAATTAAAGCTAAATATTGAAAGGTAGGTAGGTTATCCGACTTGAGAAAGAGTAGTTGTTAAGTAGACTTCGATCTCACTGCCCGATTTGGAGGTTGTCCCACCAGCTTGTACGAGTAGTCTAAGTTGAAGAACACCCTTATGTTCCATAAAAAAAAATTAAAAGGGAAAAATTAGGACAAAAAACTAACTAGAAGTTGAAAAGAGATACCAAAGGTGGTGTCTTGACTAGACAGAGGTTGTGAGTTGACCAGATTGAAACCCTGGGTTTAGGAGAGTGGCCTTAGGTAGAAATAAGGGTGGAACAGTGAATCAAAAGTAAAAAACTTTAGGAAATAGGTTAGAAATTGAAAATGTCCGAGAACAGAATACTTGTTTGGTCAAGACACGAGATCGGGAAGATTCTATAACTCTGGTTTCTATGTGGTATGGGACGCATAGGAATTCGGGGGTAAGCCTGGACTTAGAGAATGATAGACCATGTTTGGTGAATGATCGGTAACTTTGGAAGAACTTGTTTCTCTATATTTGGCTAGTATGGGATAGTCAGGTATAGTGGGCTTGGGAAACCTTAGTTATCGAGACATTTGCAAAATTGTTTGAGTGTAGCAATTTTTAAAGTGAAAGTCTAACTGAAAGGGGTGGAATGAAATGGGACACTTGAACCTAGAAGTTTGGATGGAAGCCTAAAATTTTGCTATGTAACTGTAAACTTGTATGATTGTTTGCAAAGCATGCTTGATTTGTTTATATGTATGTCATATGAAACCAAATCCTGTACCCAAGAACAAAAAGAACAAAGAAGCATAAACTGTTAGGCCACTGAACAAATCGAGAACCTAGAAACATAAATCTATGAAATGAAAGGATAGGGAATAGGAACTCGATGAATGAACATGGACGAGACAGCCATCTTCTCAAGTCTGGAAAAACATCTGTATCTCGAAGATAAGGGAAGATGGATTGTGTACCCTAGATTATAATTCACTTAAATCTTTCACTGTGATACCTTATTAGATACTAAAATGGCTTTTGACTTGTAGATAAAGACTGGATCAAAACGATACGCTACCACAACTGCCAAGTTTGACGAAACTGAATAGTAAGAACAAGAGACTCTTGTTGGGATGGAAGCGCAAATGGAAAACATGATGAATGAAATCATTCAGAGGGTCTTAGACTAGATCATGAGGGCACTACCTCAAATGATACCTTAGGTGGCACCACAATGACCAGTACCTGAACCAATTCCCACGCTGCAGCTAGTACCCATACTCAAGGTTCTGGATTGTCAGAGGGCTCAGGAGAACATGGAAGATGAGAAGCAGAAGGAAATACTGATGGAGTTACAGAAGCGTCGCCCTCCCCAATTTGATGGTACCAAAGACCGTATCACAGCTAATCACTGGTACCAAGAAATGGAAGAACACCTAAATGTACTAAAGGTGACAGGATCACATAGAGTAAAGCTAGCCACGTGCCACTTCATGGGACTGGCCAAAAGTTGGTGGCGAATGATGAAGATGGATCCTAACACAAATGTTGAAGCAATAAGCTAGGAAAAGTTCACAAAGATCTTTTGTGAAATGTTCTTTCTTGAAGCGACACTGAGTAAGCTACAAGAAGAATTTGTAGAGCTAAGTTAAAGGGATTTGATTGAAGTTGAATATGAGAGAAATTTCATAAAACTGGTCAAATTCTCACCAAAACTAGTTAGGGAAGAGAGAACGAAGGTTAATCATTTTGCACAAGGTCTCAAGATGGAGATTCGAAAGATAACGAGGACTTTTGGCTTAAAGACATACAGATATGTCTTGAAAAATGTTCTAACTCTGGAACAAGAGCTCAACTTGGAACAAAGATTGAGGGAGAAGAACAAGAGGCTCGAGAATGAAAAAAATCAAGGGGTCCAAAAAAAGAGCAAGAATGGTCTAAGGGGATTTATAGCTAGAAATTGCCCGACTACGCTTGCTCAAGCTCCTCAACAACAACCAACACAGGGAGGAGGTTACAATGGTCGTCTTCAGGGTAAGCAACAACAATAGAATGCCAATTAAAGGAAAAATTAGGGTTATGGTCAGAACCAAGCCAGAATGTTTGTTATTGAGGCCTAGGAAGATCAAGTCCCTGCTGTAGAAGGTACGTTCCTACTATTTAATGTTGCTATGAGACTATTATTTGACTCGCGTGTCTCAAAATCATTTACCTCTTAAGAACTAGTTTACAACTTGTGACAAAAATGCTACCCATAACTTTAAATGTGTCCACACCAATAGGGACCATTGTTACCTCAAAATGAATGTGTAGTTGTGACCTAAGGTTTGGGGATAAACTCATATCAGTTGACCTATGCACCTTACCATTTATGGCTATGACATGGTCTTGGGGATGGATTGGTTACACTAATACTAAGCTCAGATAGATTGTCCTAAGAGGCGAGTAACCACAACCCTTCATTCAGAGAAAACCTATAGAATTAACGAAGATATGTGGAGACTACCAAGGAGTCCAACTATAGCCATTTTAAATTGTTTGAAGCAAAAGGATGAGTTTGAGAAACTCTTAAAGGAGGAATCTATTGAGCGAAAGAGAATCCAAGATCTAGCAGTTGTTAGTGAGTACAAAAACGTATTCCTAAACGATTTAGCCAGACTACCACCTACTAGAAAATTAGAGTTCAAGATTGAACTTTATCATGGAACCAACCCAATAGTCATACCTCCTTATAGAATGGCACTAGTAGAACTGATCGATATGAAGTCTCAACTTGAAAAACTTTAGGAGAAAGGCTTCATCAGGCCAAGTAAATCATCTTGGAGAGTTCCTATATTATTTGTAAAGAAGGATGGTTCCATGAGATTGTGTGTTGATTATTGGAAGCTAAACCAAGCAACGGTGAATAATAAGTACCCCCTATTGAGGATTGATGGCATGTTTGATCAATTGAGAGGAGCTACTCATTTCTCGAAAATTGATCTTAGGTCGAGTTATCATCAGTTGAGAATCAAGAAGTCCAACATATGCAAAACTGCCTTCAGAACGAGATACGGACACTTTGAGATCATCGTGATGCCCTTTGGTTTGACCAATGCCCCAGAAACATTCATGGATTTAATGAGCATAGTGCTTAGATAGTACCTTGACCAATTGTGGTGATATTCGTGGATGACATCCTAATTTACTCTAAATCAGAAGTTGAACATTTAGAATACTCGTGAATAGTGTTGGAGATCCTCAGAAGGCACCAATTGTATGCCAAGTTCACCAAGTGTGAATTTTGGATGAAGATCGTCAAGTTCCTTGGTCCCATAGTATCAGCAGAAGACATCTCTGTAGACCTAGAGAAGGTGGAAGTTGTCATGGACTAGAAACAACCTAAAATAGTTATGGAGATAAGGAGCTTCTGAAGCCTGGCTGGATACTATAGAATGTTCATCCAAGACTTTTCCAAGGTAGTAAAATCTATAACCAAGCTAACAAGGAAGGGAGTTAAGTTCAACTGGGGTGAGAAGTGCGAACAATCATTCCAAAAACCAAAGAAAAGATTGACTATGACCCCTATCCTAGTTACTCCAACCCATGGTGTTACCTTTACCCTTTATAATGATGCTTCACTGAGTAGACTGGGAGTAGTATTGATGCAAAGAAGATAACGTAACACCCCATTTCCTGAAACATTCACAATTACTACATTGATCTCATACTTAGAAATACATACAAATACATGTTCATTTTTGTAATATGACATCGTCAAGAACCGGGATGTTACTTGTTTCACACATCAATAATAAACCTCCTAGTCCCACTAGGTCACATCTCACATAATCTTATGAGTACATAAATGAATAACAAATAGATTTATAACAAAAAAAAACATGGGATGACATATTTGTTCAATTTAACCCAATAATAACCAAACTAACATCTGGTCCCATAGCCGTGTTCCAAATAATAATTCAATGAATAAAATAGTCAATGACGACCTAAGCCCTCGCCCTACTATAATAGGAAACAACTCTTAGTGATGTCTACTACTATTAAACTACTTAGTGATGTCTCATTGACGTGAGCTTTCTCTTAGTGGTTACTTGAAAAATAAGAAATGGGTGAATTCAAAGAGCCCATTGGATCATACACAATACATCTCAAGCATAATTAAAGTAAAAATATAGAATATGCAAACACTTATCAAACATTAGACAATTAAAGTAATTCAATTATTGTAACACCCAACCCCCAAGAGACAGGTTTAAGCTCAACCACAAGGTGGGTTGGGTCCTTTGTTACATTTACAAGTATACAACTTGTATCTCAATTCCTTTATTTTAACACTTATTGAAATACTCATAAATACACTTCCATTGAGTTTAAAATTCAACAAGATAATACAAGTGAATAAAGAAAAATTTCAAACTCTTTATTTATAAAATAAAGAAATACATTATTGAATTCATATAATCAAAAGAAAGAGTACATAACTCTAAAATTTAAAACAAAAATTCAGCGGAAGTCTTTATTCAAAATTTGGGCAATATGCTCTCACATAGAAACTTTCCAAAAATAGATTTTCTAATCCCTTAGCAAGCTTGATCATGAATTTCAAATTCTTGAAAAATAAAAGGAAGGGATGAACATATAGCCCAGTGGATCATTCATTAAACTACTAATTTACTAATTCAAATCAAAAGTACATCCAATTTTAATCATTTACAAGCATTAAGCGTTTCAAACAATATCTTGTTTGTGTTGTATATTTGACCAAAAGAAATTTTTAATCCCTTGATGTTCTTCATTAAAATACTCCTATTTTGGGACAGAATAACAATTCATCTTGTCACATTCCATTGAAAATAAGGATTACATGTCCACATTTCAAGTATTTTAAAACACATCCACACTTAGTGATGTTACTCATATATACTAAATATATGCAAAGAACACCCATAGCATCACTTAGACTATTATGATGGTAAGTGGTTTTTATATTCACTTTCTCATATTTAATTTCAAATAAATATGAAACAAGATCATAATAATTAATATCAGAATTTAAATAATCAAGAGAACATGGAAAACATACATGGCATGCATGAAAATTCAAAAATAAGCCTAAGCATAGTTTCTAAGCATGTTATGCCATTATGTATGAATTAAAACATGAAAACATGTTAAATTGAAAATAAAACTTGATCAAACATGCTTCAAACTGAAATATAAACATGCTGAAAACTAAAACAAATATGAATATACTAATGACTTGAAGTAGTAAAGAAGGAGTTCTAGAAATCTCCTACACCTTAATCTGAGTTTCTTTTGAATCAGGTAGAGGTTCCCCTTACCACTTTCAAAACTTCAAGAACTTTTAACCACCAACAAACACTACTTCAACAACTCTCTAAAATATTGAAATAAGAACTCCTCACACAAGAGAGAAAAGAAGGTAAAAAGAGGTGCCAAGAAGAGGGCAAAAACAAACAAAGAGGGAAGTGTCAACTTTTTGCTTTAGAATGAGATGAAAATGAGCAAGGGTGTTTATATAGATGTTCATGAGAGCATATGGGACGTCCTAGGGCAGAAATGGGTAGCTCACAAAAATTTGGGCAAGTTTTTATGCATAAAGGGGATGGTTTGCATAAAGAGGGCAAATGTGTTCATGGTTGGCAAGTGAGACCACTATGGCTTTCTAATATAAAAGATATAAGTACAATCTTGTTTCCTAACTATGTGTAAGCATAAAAGAGGTTTAAATCATATTCTAATTCAAATGGGACGTCCCCTATGTGCTCATGGCAACTTTCTTTTTTGGTTTCCTTGCTTGCTCATCACACAAACATAAAGACTACTTTCCCATTTTCTTTTTTCTTGGACATCAACCATGGGTGTACAATATCAAATTTGAGGGGACACCATATAATAGTCAAAAATGTTCATCTTCGTTCCAAGAAACTATCTAAATAGGGTTGCTCACATGTGTGTGCACACATGTACACGGTTGAACCAATTTTGGCTTAAGTGGGTGTGAGTGTACACAATCAAGTGGGGGTAGCCATGACTTCATGGGTTTACAAAAATCAAATAAAAACTAATTCTCCTTATTTACATGGAATTATGATTTATATGCTATAGTTTTGGCCATAGGTGATTTCTCTTCAAAAACTTTCCTTATTTAAGACCCACTGAGGTTACTAGGCAAATGAAAATCCAAATCTTGGCCAATGGTTCTGATTTTTAGATATTTCATTCATTTTTTTAGTTCATGTCATTTTGTTTCATTTTGGTCATTTTGATCCCTCGAAGTACCCTAAATAACTATTCTTTCCAATTTGGACCCCTTGAAAGGCGTTTGGCAAATGAAAACCCTAACCTCGACCAATTGTTCTAATTTTTGGATATATTGTCCAATTAGTTGGTTCATGTCACCTTACTTCATTTGAAGACGTTTTGGTTCCATAAAGGTCACCAAATGAAACTTTCAAAAACCTGCCAAATTTAGCCCTAAAATGAGCCTGGTTTCATTTTGCACCCAATTTCACTGAATTGGTCTTGAATTTCATTTAATTAAATACAGAATTTTCATGGTATTACAACCTACCTTCCTTAGAAAAATTTTGTCCTTGAAATTTGTACATAACTAAGGATTTCTAGTGAATAGGTGTGGATACTTGGTCTTCATTTCGCTTTCGAGTTCCTAGGTAGCTTCTTCCACTCTATAATGCTTCCATAGTACCTTCACTAACGGGATATCCTTTATTCGTAGACTCTGTACTCTATGGTTGAGGATTCTGACTACTATTTCCTCATAAGTAGCATCATCTTGAATATTCACTTTCGCGTAGTGGATGATGTGAGATGGGTCAAGTTTGTACTTTCTCAACATTGATACATGAAATACGTTATAAGCTGAAGTCATTAGTTTAACTCATAAGCACATTTTTCAATTCTTCTAAGTATTTCAAAGGGCCCAACAAACCTTGGAGATAACTTCCCTTTGAACCCAAACCTTTTGTTGCCCTTCTGAGGACTAATTCTCAAAAATACCTTATTCCCAACTTAGAACTCTAGTGGTCTTCTCCTTTCGTCAGCATAGCTCTTTTGATGACTTTGTACTGCAATTAGCCTCCTCTGTATTAACTTGACTTGGTTATTTATTGCTTCCACCAAATTTGGTCCAGTTAATACAAGGTCCTAGAGTTCAGCCCAACAATTAGGTGATCTGCAAGGTGTTCTATAAAGAACATCGAATGGTGCCATCTTAATATTCGCCTGATAACTATAGTTATAGGCTAACTCTGCCCAGTGTAAGTACTTGCTTCAATTCCTATTGAAGTCTAAAACACAAGACTTCAACATATCCTCTAAAATTTGGATAACTCTCTCAGACTTATTGACTTGATCTGTGGATCCAATTGGCAGGAACTAAGCCACTTTAGTGAGACAATCCACAATTACTCATATGGTGTTTTCTTCTTAAGTCTTATGGTATTCTTAGCATCTAACCTATGGTTAGTATGCTTATACCATTCACTTTGTAATACCTCATAATTTTGTCAACAAGAAGAGAAAATATTAATGAAATAAAATTCATTGAGAAAGAAATTCTAAAATGATTGGAGGAAAATTAAATATTAGGATTACCTAATATTTGATTTAAGGATAATCAATTTATCAAATATTAATTGTATAAGAATTATTTTGTAATTGTACAAATAATGGAACAATTATGGAATTAATTATCAAACATAAGGTAAGTACAGCAAATTATACATACAAATAATTCTACCTTTCTAAAAAATAAAAATATGAAATATGCATATATGCACACACACACACACATATATATATATATATATGAATATATGAAATAAAGAAATGAAGGTAAAAACAAAGGGAAATATCAAATAATGTATCTAATAAAGTCAAAAATAAAGAATTAAAAAGGGAAAAATTAGCAAAATAGAAGGATAAGTACAATAAGCCATATCTACATAAATTAGGAAGTGGAATTGAGTTTATAATTGACAAAACTCGGATAATAGAAGCTTTAGAAGTTGATTTTGATAATAGAAATTGCATCCAACGGCCAGAATCGAGTAATCTTCATGATCTGCAATCCAACGGCCCAGATCAAGATCGCACTGAACGCCCTAGAACACCGAATCACCAAAGATGGGATGGTTTACAATCAACACGTTAGATCCAACGGTCCAGATCGAGGTGCTCAACGATGATCACAAACGAGTACTACAATCAAGGATCATCTGACGGACCGGGCAAGTTTCGTTTTCGCAATCTGCCATGCTGCGCTTGAGAATGATCTAACAGGCGAGATCTCACCCGCCCAATCCAACGACTGACGATGCATGCGCCAAAACGAGTTTGCGATTCAGTGCTGCGATCGATGCACATCTGACGGCCCAGATATATGCATCTTGATCCATCGCGAACCAGACACCGTGCTCGAGGAAAATCCAACCGCCTAGATGCAACCTGCCCGATCCGAGATGCGCGTGCATGATTCGAGGAAGATCTGACGATCTAGATCAAATGTTCCAAAAATAAAAATCAAATAATTCAAAAAATTAGGTTCTAAATTCCCAAAAATTTACTTGCTAATCTTCTTTTCTTGGGGAGCACGAAATTTTGAAGAATTGGCAAGTTTTCCATAAAATGATACTACAAACTTGCCATTATCTACCCTTTTGAACTCTATATAAACACCCCCATGCTCACAATTCATCTCATCCCAAGAAACAAGAGTTGAATTGTCATTTTGTTCTCTAAGCCCTCTTTTTGGCTCCCCTTCTCACCATTCTTTTTCCTCTTGAGTGTGAGAAGTTCTTGGTTGGGAGATTCTTCTTCTTGGGTGATTTTCTTAGTGCTTGAACATTGGGAGCTCTTGTCCAAACTTTGGGAAAAACTATATATCAAGGTGGAAGTGATTTCTCTTATTTTTTTTTCTTATTCAAAGTTCTAGCATGTTCATTCTTTATTTTGCTTTTGAAATCAAAAATAATTTCAGTTTAAGTATTCTAAAATATATTTCAGTTTTAGATTTGATTCTTGTTCGCATTTATGCATGCATAATAATCATGCCATGTGTAGTATCATGCTTAGGCTTTATTTCAAAGTATGATGCATGATTTTGAATGTTCTATGATTAAATTTTTAGTTTGATCATATGCTGAATTTATTTATTTTATTTTCCTGTTATGAAATTTATCTTATGATTCAAGAATGTATGATTTAACAAAGGTGATGGTGATAATAACTACGTACCATCATAGCACACATGTGGGTTGCTATGGATGTTCTTTTTATATGATTAGTTCATATGGTTTTAAGACCAAAGTACTTGGTTGGTGGGTAATGTCCCTTGAAGTCCAAAAGTCCAATGAAATTGGCTAAGAAAGGCCATATTTCACTCTAATGAGGTACTTTGTTAAGAACATCAAGGGCGTCAAAACCCTTTTGGTCTAAAATCTCAACTTTAAAAAAATGGATGCTTGAAATGCCTAATGTATGCAAGTTTTGAAATATGAATGTGTTATTATTTTGAATTTAAAAAATAGTTGTTTGAAAAGGATCCACCGAGCTTTGTGCTCACCCCTCTTCCTCTTTTTTTTTTTTTTAAGGAAATTAAACTATGAAGACCATGGAAATTTGAATAGTTCTTGTTTAGCAAGTTTCTATTTTTTTTTTTTTAAGTTTCTTTTTAATGTAAGGGCATGTTGCCCAATTTTGAATAAGTCTTCCGTTGGAATTTTATTTTATTTTAGAGGTTATGAGTTTATTTAATCAACAATGTAATAGTTTACATTACAAAGTTATGTACTTTCTTTTTATGAATAATGAAGTTGAATTTTTCTTTATCTCTAATTACCTTGATTTTTTGAATGATATTTGTATTCTTGAATCTATTTTAAGGCATGAGGTATTAAAATATAGAAAGTCAAGTGTGTGTCACTTGTAAAGTAACATGACCCAACTCGCAAAATGGTTAAGTCCACTATTGAATAATGGTGGTTATGTCCAAACTCAAAGAATGTGGGGGTTGGGGTGTTACAAAGGTGGTATCAGAGCCTAGGCTTTAGGTGCCTTGGGCTAGAAATAGAAAGTTAAGCCTAAACATGTGTTGATTAGTCTAGAAAATAGAAAGTCAAACATTAGTTGCTTGACAAAGAATTAGAAACTCAAATTAGGGTTTCACATTGAATTAGATTGAAATTTAGTGCCCTACCTTCTATTCTTGAAAATGGAAAAATGTTTTAAAAAGTGTTTTCAAAAAAGGAAAGATATGTTTTCAAATGTTTTGTTTGGATACAAAGACTATAAGTTGAGCTGATAGTAGGTAAGCCTTGTCTCGAGTAAAGCTAAACATTGAAAGGGAGGTGAGTTATCCCGCCCGAGAAAACGCGGTTGCTAAGCAGACTTCGGTCTCACCGCCCGATCTGGAGGTTGTCCCACCAGCTTATATGAGTAGTCAGAGTTGAAGAACACTCTTATTTTCTATAAAAGAAAACTAGAAGGTGAAAAATTAGGGCAAGAGAGTGAATAGAAGTCGAAAAAGATGCCAAGTGTGGTATCTTGACTAGACAGAGGTTATGAGTCAACCGAATTGAACCTTAGGTCCAGAAAAAGACCCTAGGTAGAAACGGGGTGGCACTGTGGATCAAAAGCATAAAACTCTAGGGCATAGGCTAGAAACGAAAACTTGTGTGAAAACAGAAAATTGTTTGATCAGGACACGAGATCGGGAAGCTTCTGTATCTTTCAGCTTCTATGTAGTATGGGATGCATAAGAATTTAGGGGTATGGAGGAAGCCTGGACTCGAAGAATGATGGACCATGTGTGGTGAATGATCGGTAACTCTGGCAGAACGGGTTTCTCTATGCTCGCTGGTATGGGACGGTGGAGTATAGTGGGCTCGGGAACCTTAGTTAGCGAGACATTTGCGAAATTGTTTGGGCGCGGGGTTGTTCTGAGTAAAACCTTAAGTTGAAGGGGTAGAGTGGTATGGGATACTTGAACTTGAAAGCTTAGGTGGAAGCTTGCTATGCTAGCTTGATTGTATGATTGTGTGATATGCATGCTTTACTGTTTATTGCTTCGAGACCAAATCCTGTACCCATGCATGAAAAGAACCTAGAAGAAAAACCTTTAGGTCACAAAACAAATTGAGAACCTAAAGATATAAATCTAGAGTCATGATAGCACGAACATCAGATGAGACAAATACTGACAAGGTGTTAAATTTATAGACAATGGCTGGAACAAGAAGGTACGCTACTCGATCCACCTCCTCTTATGAGACCGAACAATGAGAACCAGAACTGCCTATTGGAATGGAGGCGCGAATGGAGGCCATGATGAATGAAATGTCGCAAAGGGTGTTAGAACAACTATTGAGGGCACTTCTATAAATAATCCCTCAGGTAGCACCACAACCTCAAGTACAGGAAACTATCCAGGTTCAACAGCCAGCACCTGTGGCCCAAAATCCCGAACATCAGAGGGCTCAGGAGGGATTGGAAGACGAGAAATAGAGGAAGATGTTGATAGTGCTACAGAAGCTCCATCCTCCTTCATTTGATGGTACCATAGACTGCATCTCGGCAGACCACTGGTACCAAGAGATGGAGGAAATTCTCAACGTGCTAAAAGTAACTGGGTCACGACGGGTGGCACTAGCCACGCATCATTTCAAGGGACCAGCTAGGAGTTGGTGGCGAATGATGAGGATGGACCCAAATACAAATGTTGATGTTATGAGCTGGGAGAACTTCACAAAGATCTTCTATGAAAAGTTCTTCCCAGAAGCAATCCTAAGGAAGCTATATGAGGACTTTGTTCGATTGAATCAAAGGGACATGACTGTAGTCGAATATGAGTGGAAGTTTACTGAATTGGTCAAATTCTCACCAGATTTGATCAGGGACGAGAAAAGGAAGGCCAACCGGTTCGCACAGGGTCTCAAGATGGAGATCCGAAAAATTGTGAAGACTCTAGGCCTGAAGACTTACAGGGATGTCGTAGAAAAGGCCCTAACTCTGGAGAAAGAACTCAACTTGGAACAAAGGTTGAGGGGGGAAGAATAAGAGGCTTAGGAATGAAAATAATCACGGGGCTCAAAAGAAAAGTAAGAATGGGAGAACTCATCACAGCAATAGGGACAGAACAAGGATGAAGCACGGGAACAGGCTAAGAGACTGGGATTGTGCTACTTATGTAGACAGAGGGGACATCTTGCTAGAAACTGTCCAACAACACCAGCTCTGGCTCCCTAGCAACAACAAAATACTCAGGGAGGAAGTCAGAATGGGCGTCCTCAAGCCAGACAGAATCAGAATGCCAATCAGGGTCAAAACCAAGGCCGTGGTTAGAACCAGGCCAGAGTGCTCGCGGTTGAGACCCAGGAAGATCAGGTCCCTGTAGTGGAAGGTACGTTCCTGTTATTCAATGTTGCTGTGAAACTATTATTTGACTAGGGTGCCTCAAAATCCTTTATCTCTGAAGAACTAGTTGATAGGTTACAACTTGTGACAAAAACAATGCCTATAACTTTGAATGTGTCCATACCAATAGGGACCACTGTGACTTCAAAAAGAATGTGTAGTTGTAACCTAAGGTTTGGGGATAAACTCTTAACAGTTGACCTATGTACCTTACCTTTTTATGTATATGATTTGATCTTGGGGATGGATTGGTTAGACCAGTACCAAGCTCAGATAGATTGTCTTAAAAGACGAGTGACCATAACCCTACCTTCTGGGGAAACCTATAGAATTAATGGAGATATGCGAAAACTACCGAGGAGTCCAACCATAGCCATGTTGAACTATCTGAGGTAGAAGGAAGAGTTTGAGGAACTCTTGGAAGAAGAGCCTATGGAACCAAAGAAGATTTAAGACTTAGCGGTGGTTAGGGAGTACGAGGATGTGTTCCCAGATGACTTACCCGGACTACCGCCTGCTAGAGAAATAGAGTTAAAGATCGAACTTCACCGTAGAACCAACCCTATAGCCATACCTCCTTACAGAATGGCGCCAGTAGAATTAATTGAGCTGAAAGCTCAACTGGATGAGCTCAGGGAGAAAGGTTTCATCAGGTCGAGTGAATCACCTTGGGGAGCTCCGGTGTTGTTTGTGAAGAAGAAGGATGGTTCCTTGAGACTGTGTGTCGACTACCGAAAGTTGAACCAAGCTACAGTAAAGAATAAATATCCTTTACCAAGGATTGACGACCTATTTGATCAATTATGAGGAGCCACACATTTCTCTAAAATTGATCTTAGGTCGGGATATCATCAGTTGAGGATCCGAGAGTCTGATATTCACAAAACGACCTTTAGAACAAGGTGTGGACACTTTGAGTTCACCGTGATGCCCTTTGGTTTGATCAATGCCCCGGCAGCATTCATAGATTTTATGAACCGAGTGTTCAGATAGTACCTTGACCAGTTTGTGGTGGTATTTGTGGACAAAATTCTGATTTACTACAAGTTAGAGGCTGAACATTTAGAACACTTACAGATATGTTGGAGACACTCAAAAGGCATCAATTATATGCCAAGTTCAGCAAGTGTGAGTTCTGGATGAAGACGGTCAAGTTCCTTGGCCACGTAGTGTTGGCAGAAGGCATCTCTGTAGATCCGGAGAAGGTGGAAGCGGTTATGAATTGGAAGCAACCTAAGACAGTTATAGAGATCAAGAGCTTCTTAGGTCTAGTTGGGTACTACAGAAGATTCGTCCGAGATTTCTCCAAACTGGCAGAACCGATGACCAAGCTAACGAAGAAAGGAGTTAAGTTCGATTGGAATGAGAAGTGTGAGCAATCATTCCAAGAGCTGAAGATGAGACTGACTACGACCCCTATCCTAGTCACTCCAACCCATGGTGTTACCTAGACCCTCTACACTGATGCTTTGCTGAGTGGACTTGGAGCACTGTTGATGTAGGAAAGACAAGTAGTCGCTTATACTTCGCGACAACTGAAGGACCATGAGAAGAATTACCCTACTCACAATCTATAATTAGCAGCCATTGTGTTTGCTGTGAAGATTTGGAGACACTACCTTTATGGTGAGAAATTTGATCTATTTTCAGATCACAAGAGCTTGAAATACATCTACACCCAGAAGGAGTTGAACCTCAGGCAACGAAGATGGATGGAGTTCTTGAAAGACTATGATTTTCAACTACACTACCATCCGAGGAAGGCCAATGTAGTGGCTGATGCCTTGAGTAGGAAGTTCAACAAACAGGAGGAGGAGAAAGGTTAGATGTACCAATTGATTGATGATTTTTGGTTGGGTGTGACCCTAAATGAAAAGCAAGCCTACCTCTACACTATGTCTTGTCAACCAGATCTTCTGTCCCAGATCAAGGAGGAACAGAGACAAGACAAATGGCTTACCAATTTGATCGAAGGAGTTACACAAGGAAAGCAAACTGACTTTAGGTTAGATACTGAGAATATCCTAAGGCTCGGTGAAAGGATATGTGTACCTCAGAATGGGCAGAGTAAACAAATCATACTGGATGAGGCTCATCAGACTAAGTATATCATGCACCCAGGCAGGGACAAGATGTACCAGAACCTCAAGAAAACCTACTGGTGGAGAGGAATGAAGAAGGACGTGGCTAAGCATGTCTCCAAGTGCTTAACATGTCAACAAGTGAAAGCAGAACACCGAAATCCCTCTGGAATGTTATAACCACTCCTTATCCCAGAATGAAAGTGGGATAACAATGCTATGGACTTTGTCAGTGGTTTACCCAAAAAGCAAAAAAGAGAATACACTGTTTGGGTTATTGTAGATCGTCTCACCAAAGTGGCTGATTTCCTGCCAATCCGATCTACAGACCAAGTTAGTAAGCTGGGAGAGCTATATGTGAAGGAGATAGTAAGGCTGCATGGTGAACCCAAGACTATTGTGTCTGACAGAGACTCTCGCTTCACTTCACAATTCTGGCAGAGTCTACAGAAGGAGGTGGGTACTAAACTCACCATGAGTACAACATTTCACCCTCAGACAGATGGACAGTCTGAGAGAGTTATTCAAATTTTAGAGGATATGTTGAGGTCTTGTGTTTTAGACTTCAAGGGGAATTGGAGCAAGTATTTACACCTGGCGAAGTTTGCCTATAACAACAGTTACCAGGCAAGCATAAAGATGGCTCCATTCGAGGCTCTCCATGGGAGACCTTGCAGATCACCTGCTTGTTGGGCTGAGTTTGACGATCATGTATTAACTAGGCCAAACTTGGTGGAAGAGATGAACAACCAAGTCAAGTTGATACAGAGAAGACTGACTGCTGCACAGAGCCGTCAGAAGAGTTATGCGAACAAGAGAAGAAGACCACTAGAGTTCCAAGTTGGGGACAAGGTATTTCTGAGAATCAGTCCTCAGAAGGGTATCAAAAGGTTTGGAATCAAAGGGAAGTTATCTCCAAGGTTTGTAGGACCCTTTGAAATACTTAGAAGAATAGGGGAATGTGCTTATGAGTTGGATCTACCAAGCCAGATGACTTCAGCTCATAACGTGTTCCATGTCTCCATGTTGAAAAAGTATGAACCTGACCCCTCTCACATCATCCACTGGGAGGAAGTGAACATTCAGGATGATGCTACCTACGAGGAAACAACGGTTAGAATCCTTGATCACAAGGTGCAAAATCTGAGAACTAAGGATATTCCCTTGGTTAAGGTACTATGGAAGCATCACGGTCTAGAAGAACCTACTTGGGAGCTGAAAAGTGAAATGAAGACTAAGGACCCGCATCTATTCACTAGGAACACTTAAACATGTACAAATTTCGAGGACGAAATTTTTCTAAGTAGGGTAGGTTGTAATACCTCATAATTTTGTCAATAAGAAGAGAAAATATTAATGAAATAAAATTCATTGAGAAAGAAATTCTAAAATGATTGGAGGAAAATAAAATATTAGGATTACCTATAATTTGATTTAAGGATAATCAATTTATCAAATATTAATTGTATAAGAATTATTTTGTAATTGTACAAATAATGGAACAATTATTGAATTAATTATCAAACATAAGGTAAGTAGAGCAAATTATACACACATATAATTCTACCTTTCTGAAAAATAAAAATATGAAATATGCATATATATATATGAATATATGAAATAAAGAAATGAAGGTAAAAAAATAGGAAAATATGGAATGATGTATATAATAAATACAAAAATAAAGAATTAAAAAGGGAAAAATTAGCAAAAATAGAAGGATATGTGCAATACACCATATCTACACAAATTAGGAAGTGTAATTGAGTTTATAATTGGCGAAACTCAGATCATAAAAGCTTTAGAAGTTGATTTTGATAATAAAAACTGCATGCAACGGCCCAAATCAAGATCGCACCGAACGCCCTAGAACACCGAATCACCAAAGATCGGACGATCCAACAGTCCAGATTGAGGCGCTCAACGATGATTGCGAACGAGTACTACGATTGAGGATCATCTAACAGACCAGGCAAGTTTCGTTTTCGCGATCCGTCGTGCTGCTTTTGAGAATTATCCAATGGCCGAGATCTCACCCGCCTGATCCAACGGTTGACGATGCACGCACCAAAACGAGTTCGCGATTCAGTGCTGCAATCGATGCACATCTGATGACCCAAATATATGCATCTCGATCCATCATGAGCTAGACACCGTGCTTGAGGAAAATCCAACCACCCAGATGCAACCTGCCCGATCCGAGATGCGCATGCATGATTCGAGGAAGATCTGATGATCCAGATCAAATGCTCCGAAAATAAAAATCGAATAATCCGAATAATCCAAATAAATGCATTAAAAATCCGAAAAATTAGGTTCTAAATTCCCAAAAATTTACTTGCTAATCTTCTATGCTTGGGGGGGCACGAAATTTTGAAGAATTGGCAAGTTTTCCACAAGATGACACCACAAACTTGTCATTCTCTACCCTTTTGAACTCTATATAAACACCCCCATGCTCACAATTCATCTCATCCTAAAAAACAAGAGTTGAATTGTCATCTTGTTCTCTAAGCCCTCTTCTTGGCTCCCCTTCTCACCATTCGTTTTCCTCTCGAGTGTGAGAAGTTCTTGGTTGGGAGATTCTTCTTCTTGGGTGATTTTCTTAGTGCTTGAACATTGGGAGCTCTTGTCCAAACTTTGGGGCAAACTACATCTCAAGGTGAAAGTGATTTCTCGTACATCTTTTTTTCTTATTCAAACTTCTAGCATGATCATTGGTTGTTTTGCTTTTGAAATCAAGAATAATTTCAGTTTAAGTATTCTAAAATATATTTCAGTTTTTGATTTGATTCTTGTTTGCATTTATGCATACATAATAATCATGCCATATGTAGTATCATGCTTAGGCTTTATTTTAATGTATGATGCATGATTTTGAATGTTCTATGATTAAATTTTCAGTTTGATCATATGCTGAATTTATTTATTTTATTTTCATGTTATGAAATTTATCTTATGATTCAAGAATGTGTGATTTAACAAAGATGATGGTGATAATAACCACGTACCATCATAACACACATGTGGGTTGCTATGGATGTTCTTTTCATATGACTAGTTCATATGGTTTTAAGACCAAAGTACTTGGTTGGTGGGTAATGTCCCCTGAAGTCCAAAAGTCCAATGAAATTGGCTAAGAAAGGTCATATCTCACTCTAAGGAGGTACTTTGTTAAGAACATCGAGGACTTCAAAACCCTTTTGGTTTAAAATCTCAACTTTAAACAAATGGATGCTTGAAATGCCTAATGTATGCAAGTGTTTGAAATATGAATGTGTTATTGTTTTGAATTTAAAAAATGGTTGTTCAAAAAGGATCCACTGAGCTTTGTGCTCACCCTCTACAGTGAACATTCGAGCCTGGTTCTTACCACAACCTTGATTCTGCCCTTGGTTGGCATTCTATTATTGCTGTCTGCCCTAAAAATGATCATTCTGACCTCCTCCCTGAGTATACTATGGCTGAGGAGCCTGAGTGTAATTGGGCAATCCTCAACAAGATGGTTATTTTGTCTGCACACATAACACAAACCTTGCCTCTTGGCTTATTCTCTAGACTTGTTCTTGGCCTGCCCTTGTTCTGTGGAACTTTACCACTCTTATTCTTTTTTTATGATCTGTAATCTTTTTCATTCGTAGGCCTCTTATTCTTTCTTCTCAACCTTTGCTCCACATTGAGTTCTTGCTTTAGGATTAGAGCTCTTTCCCAGACATTCCTATATGTCTTTAAGCCTAAATTCATAACCACTTTGTGGATCTCGATCTTGAGACCATGAGTAAACCTATTAGCCTTCATCCTCTCCTCCCGGATCAGTTCCTAAGAAAACTTGGGTGGCTTAGTAAATTTCTTCTCGTACTCTGTCAAGGTGAGATCTCTCTGATTGAGTCTTACAAAGCCTTCCTATAGCTTTCTTAGGGTAGCCTTCATGAAGAACTTTTCGTAGTAGACCTCCTTGAACTCCTCACGGCTCATCTTTTCAATGTCAATGTTTGTTTCATCAAACGTTGTACTATCATAACTCCAGATTAAATTTCTAGGTTCTAGGTCTATTTAGTGGCTTAAAAGTTTTTCTTCTAGGTTCTTTTCATGCATGGGTACGAGATTTGGTCTCAAAGTAAATAAATAGTAAAACATGCATATCATACAATCATATAATCAAGTTAGCATAGCAAGGTTCCAAGCTTCCACCTAGGCTTTCAGGTTCAAGTGTCCCATACCCCTCTACCCCTTCCACTTAGGCTTTCACCTAGAACAGAGCCGCACCCAAACAATTTCGCAAATTGCTCAATAACTAAGGTTCGCAAGCCCACTATACTCCACCGTCCCGTACTAGTGAGCATAAAGAAACCCGTTCTGCCAGAGTTACTGATCATTCATCACACATGGTCCATCATTCTCCGAGTTTAGGCTTCCTCCATAACCCCAAATTCATATGCATCCCATACTACATAGAAACCAAAAGATATAAAAGCTTCTCGATCTCGTGTCCTGATCAAACAATTTTCTGTTTTCACACAAGTTTCAGTCTCTAGCCTATGTCTTCAAGATTTATGCTTTTGATCCACCCATGACTACACCATATTTCTACCTAAGTCTTATCTCTAAAACTAGGGTTCAATCTGGTTACTTACAACCTCTATCTAGTGGGAGTTCTAATCAGTTCTTACCCTAATTTTTTTCACCTTCTAATTCTTTTTATATAGAAAGTAAGAATGTTCTTCAACTCAGACCACTCGTATAAGCTAGTGGGACAACCTCCAGTCAGGCGGCAACACCAAAGTTTACTTAGCAACCACACTTTCTAGGGTAGGATAACCTACCTCCCTTTCAATGTTTAGCTTTATTCGAGACACGACTTACCCACCGTCAGCTTAACTTGTAGTCTTTGTATCTGAACAAAATATTTCAAAACATATCTTTCCTTTTTTTGGAAACAATTTCCAAAATAGTTTTCAATTTCAAAATAGAAGGTACGGTATACAAAATTCTAACTCAAAACAAGGTAAAACCCTAATTGAGTTTCTAATTCTTATCAAGCAACTCATGTTTGACTTTTTAATTCTAGCCCAACAACACATGGGCTAAATGTGCATTCGATGGCGTCTCATTGTGCCGAGCACTTTTAGGAGATTCAGGTTTGAGTCTTGCCAAGAACAAAACCTTTTACCCAGTCGGTGGTGGCTAAGGTGGGGACAATATTGGTACGTGGTGGGCCCAGGTTGTTACAAATGGTATCAAAGCCGCTCAGTGTGTACTGGAGGTGTGAATCCCGAGGACGAGATTGCTCCTAAGGAGGGTGGATGGTAATATTCCACATCGGTCCGACTCCAGGGGGATTCCTAGGCTGAATGTGCATTTGAGGGTGTCTCATTGTGCCGAACGCTTTTGGGATATTCTAGTTCGAGTCTTGCCAAGAACAAAACCCTACACCCAATAAGTAGTGGCTAAGGTGGGGAGAATATCGGCATGTAGTGGGCCTGGATTGTTACAAATGGTATTAGAACCGCTCTGTGTGTATTGGAGGTGTGAATCTCAAAGACGAGATTGCTCTAAAGGGGGATGGATTGTAATATCTCACATCAGTTCGACTCCAGGGGGATTCCTAGGCTAAAAGTGCATTCAAGGGTGTCCCATTGTGTCGAGTGCTTTTGGGAGGCTCAGGTTCGAGTCTTGCCTAAAACAAAACCTGCAGCTATTTAGTGGTGGCTAAAGTGGGGATAATATCGGTACATGGTGGGCCTGGGTTGTTACAAAGGTGGTATCAAAGCAGGTTCTGGGCGTAACAGGTGTGCATCTCGAGGATGAGATGGCCTCCAAGGGGGTGGATTGTAATAATCCCACATCGACTATACATCAGAGTTGAGACTGAGCTACAAGTGCATATATGGGTGGGCCGAGCGCTTTTGGGAGACTCAGGTTCGAGTCTTGCCAAGAACAAAACCCTACACCCAGTCAGTGGTGGCTAAGATGGGGACAATATCAGTATGTAATGGGCTAGGTTGTTACAATTATTTTTCAGTTGACATTTAGACCGAAAGGACCATCCTCGATGTTCTCATCAAAACAATAAGCGCCCAACACTCATTACAAGGGGGTTATGTCCATTATGCAATGTTTGGGAACTAGGATCCAATCCAATGTTCCATTTCAAACCATAGTGCCAATTCATAATTTGAGAACACCCACAATGATCAATTGTGACTCACTGTGCTGGTATGTGGTTCAATTCTTTATTACAATGATATTAAAGTGATAATGAGATTCCAAATTCTTGCATGTTCAAAATCTCATAATTCAAAGACAACTTATCCATAATAATTTAAAAGTATATAATCAACCATACATACAGTCACACAATATATAATATATGCGACTTATTGTAAAAACATGTAAGCTTCATAGATGTATGACAACTATAGCACAAAACATTTATCAATCAAAAAACTAGCATACCTCTAATATTCGTTCAAAATAACAAATAAGCACATTCTATATTTAAAACTCAAATAATACTAAAGAGCTAGGTAATCATTTCCATCTGTGAATGCACTTCCTCAGCTCCTGTTCTTCGCACACTGTCAACTCCAATATCATGAATTCTCAATCTAAAATATTTAAAGTAATTATTTTTAGTATTTGAAAATCACATAATATTTTTAAATCATAATTTACTAATATCTTACCAAACATGACAAACAGTGCATCATTTACCTTTTCAGTGCATTCAGTGTGCATTGTTGCTCTTGTTCGGTAGTTGGACTTGACTTACCTTTTTTCCAACTGTGAATACTCACTATCTTATTTCTTTTAAACCTTTTGAAGGCCAACCATGAAAAGCATGCATCATGTGCATGAAATCATAGTTGTTTTCATTACTTATATACATATTCTTAGGATTTGATGTATATTAAAGTCTTACCCCCATTTCTAGCCTCATGTTTAACCATCAATTTCCAGCAAGCTACCTTGCTGATTTTTGACTCATATATGCATCAAACAACACCTTATTAGTGATCATGTTTAACTATCTCTTAACCATGCATGTATCCTAATTATTTCATGCAATTTTATAATACTCCAATGTTAACATTACATGTTACTTAAATCCCCATTTTCCAGCAACCTAACTTGCTGTTTTTTTTTTTTTATGTATGGAACCCCCACCTAATTTGTAGTTACACTCAATTGTCACTTAAACATGCATATACCGTAATTATAACATGCATACATGCCTTGTTTGTATGTTTTACATCATGCCCTAAAATCAGAATTTTGTGCATCAATATTCATGATTTTTTAGCAACATACTTGCTGGTTTTTCATCAAACAATGCCTTATTCATCCTATTTTACCCTCTTGATCACTATACTCCTCACATGCGATGCAAGTATTAATTTGTCCCCGAATCTCAACTCACATGTGCAAATTTTTCGAGCAATTACTGTAGCCCCTATGGTAGAAGTCATAATTGTAGTATTTTAATTAAAGAATAAAAATGTACCTTCGATAGCTGGTGCTTGGTCCACCTGTCCATCTACCATAGCATACGCCCAAGCCTAGCTCTGTCCCTTGTTTTGATTTTGCTTGCCTTACTGCTGCTATTGGGGTTGTTACTGGACACAACCCCCTTGATTCCAAACCTGACCCTTGTTCTGCACTTGGTTCTACATCTGTGGTGCTTTCTTCCAACATTCCTTAGCTAAGTTTCCCTTCTTACCACAAAGAAAATATGCTCCCTGCCTTTTAGCCAATTGTCTATCCATTCCAACACGATCCTATTGTGCCTGTGTTCTCTAATTCTTCTGTGACTGATTTTGCTGTTGTAGAGGTCGACCACCATTCTGCCTCTTTTGACCCCTATAGTAGTCTCTATCATTTCCTAGCCTCTTGTTCCTGTTCTTCAACCTCTGCTAGAGGTTGAGCTCTCTTCAACTAGCAGTGCCTTTTCCACAACCTCTCTATATGTCTTTAGATCCATGGGCACCACTTCCTTTCGGATCTCTATCTTCAGACCCTCAGCAAAATGATTAGCTTTCATGTGCTACTCCCTAATCAATTCAGATGTAAACTTGGCTAATTCATTGAACTTAGTCTCATACTCAAATACTGTCATGTCCCTTTGAGTTAGTTTAATAAACTATGACTGCATCTGTCCTAGGGTGGACTTTGGGAAGAATTTCTCATAAAATACTTACTTGAACTTTTCCCAGCACATTTGTTTCATATTGGTATTTGGATCTGCCTTAAACATTCTCTACCAACTCCTAGCTGGACCTTTGAATTGATGTTTAGCAAGAGCTACTCTTCGAGCTCATCAAAGCATTTAGATGAGCTCGAAGCTCCTGGTACCAAGGATCAGCTCTCATGCAATCAGAGTTGCCATCAAACTGAGATGGGAGAAGTTTCCATAATTTTGGTAGCATTGCTTTCTGTTCCTTATCGTCAGCATCATCTTGTGCCATCTGACTGATTGAGGCCTCAGGTAATGGTGCCTGCTATTACAGCTAGACCTACTCCTGGTACTGAATCTGTATTTGTGGTTATGGCATCGCCTATGGCTACATCTGGGGCAGTACCCTCATGACCTGCTTAGTAACTCTACTAGTGATCTCAGTCACCAACTCAGGAGTTAACACATTCCCTATCTAAGCCTCAGTAGTGTTAGCCTGTGCCCCCTGTCCCCACTATTTAGCCTTGTTAGTAGTGCATAGCTCTTGTGACATTTTTCTTGTATCTAGCCATTTTCTACAAACCAAATATTCATTTAGTCCTCATAAACTCAGTCATAGAAATCCATGTAGATAAGCATTCAACATCAATATAAATCAATAACCCAACTGAAATTCCTTCTTGTTATGATTTTTGTTACTATTGTTCCCACTTCTTTGTGATTCCATCTACACAATGAAGGTATTAACAACATTAAAACATGTATATCAATCATGTTATCATGACTCTAGAAGCATGTTTCTAGGTTCTCATTTGTTCAACGGTCTATTGGTTTACACTTCCAAATCCATAGCGAGGTTGTTTTGAAATCTCTAATGTTTTCTAGGTCCAGGGCTTGGTCTCAATAGAAAAAATTTTCATGATATACATATTTTAAAATTTAAATGAACATAACATGCAAGCAAAATAATCACACATGTATTCATACAATATCACGCTAGCATAGAGAAACTTCTGAGCTTTCATCTATGTCTCTGAGTTCGAATGTCTCATACCACCCTTGCCCGACAATATAGACTTCCACTTAGAAATCTCACTACACCCATATAATCTTGCAAATGTCTCGATGACTAAGGTCTCCCAAGCCCCACTATGTTCAACTATCCCATACCAACTAAGCATATGAAAACAAGCTCTTCCAAAGTCAGTGACCATTCAACAAACATGATCCATCAATCTCTAAGTCCAGGATTCTTTCATATCTCCAAATTTCTACGCGTTTCATACTACGTAGAATCCAAAGATACTATATCCTCCTGATCTCGTATTCTTACCAAACAAGTGTTTCGTTTTCACACATTTTTAGTCTCTAACCTATACCCTAAAAGCTTTTATTCATGATCCACTGTACCTAATTGGCAACACCAAAGTCTTTAACTATGGTCTCTTTTCCTAAAACTATAAGCTCAACATTACTACTGCATAATTCCTCCATTAAATTGGCAACCCATGGTCTAGACCTTAGACACTTGCCCAATACTCTACTACCTAGGCTCTGATATGACCTTTGTAAAACCCCATTTCCCAAAACATTCACAATTACTACATTGATGTCATACTTAGAGATACATACACATACTTGTTCATTTTTGTTAAATGACATCATCGAGAATCAGGATAGTACTTGATTCAAACATCAATAATAAACCTCCTGGCCCCACCAGGTCACATCTCATAGAATCCTATGAATAAATAAATGAACAACAATTAGATTTATAACAAAAAAACATAGGATGATTGTTGCTCACCCTGCAAGTATATAGGTTCGCACTAATAATAACCAGTGAGTTTGGATATTGTCCTCAGGAAAATGAATTTATTAAAGTATCTTAAATCCTAATTTAATGTTGGTTTTCACTTTATCAAGACTCTGATTAGGGTTGAATTGTCAATTTTTGAACAATAACCTAAACTATCAAAAGCAGTAAAATTATATTTTTGGAAACTATATAGAAAGGTTGTCTAGGATAGTAAACTTTGTTGTATGTCCTATAATTCTTATTTCAGATCATGAAATATCTACACTGTGAGTTATAGCACCTATAATGAAAACCCTATCCCGATGTGCCTCAATTTCTATTAGTATTGTCTCATAATGCCCTCTTTCAAAGCGCTTAATCAACAATTTAACATTATATGATCGAAAATCTCATGCAACCCCCCTAAATTGTTCACAACCCTCCGGTCAGTCAACTAATCTAGGTCTATATTGTGACAACCTACCATTAAACCTCTCTTTTGAGTGAGTGTAATGATTTGAACTCATCATGTCTATGGCCAGTAACCATCAAGCATTAAGCATACACAATATAGAATAATGCTTTTAAATCAATTACTTCAATAAGAAATCACAGTTCACACATTGGAGATTTACATCCCAGACAATTAAAACTAACTAACTTGACATCGAATTAATTGAAAGCATCAAAAAGTAATAAATAAAGCGAAACATACTTAAAACTTGATCTAAATCTTCAATCCCTTCTTGAGCCTCTTGTTTTTGTCTCCATGAGCCATCACTGTCAAGTTTTTCCAAATTGGGTATGTTTGGGCTCTAATCCTCTTTCTTATTTATAGACCCACACTAAAAGAACCCTAAAAATATGAGAAACTTGGTAATTAATCGTGTGACCGCGGTTAGCATCGTCCTTCAATAAAAACTCAGATTTCCTCCATTCTATGCACCACAATCAGCCTGTTCTTGTTCGAGTTCACGTTTTAGTTACCGCGATCACTGGACCATCGATGAGGTAACCAGTGAGTTCTTTCTTTGCTCTGTCTTCCTTCTGCTACCTTGATCATCAGTTATCCTACCGCTGTCATTTGATTCTTTCTTCTTGATTTCCACGTCTCTCTGCCTCTATATGATGCAATTCTCTCTTGGTTTCACCCTAAACGTGCACCACACTAGAAATCCTTCCCTTGACATCATTTCCTCATGGAAAAGCTACAAATCATGAAAACAAGGCTTAAAATGCAATGAAACATGCAATTCCCTAATCTAGATGCTCATGCTACTAATTATGCACAACTTTGTCTAATTTTCCTTTTATTTCCTATAAAATGTAATAAATCATCTATTTAATGTTAGCCTACTATGCAACTAACAAATACCCCCCATACTTAGACTGTTGTTTGTCCTCAAACAATGACTCTAATTTAAGGTGTTATCCTATGCCATATAAAAATAAATTCATTTTCATTCATCATTGTGACCTCTATCTTCCATCCCTACATTATGATTCATTAACACATCCCTAAGGTCATTCAAGCTGTTTAGATTTTCAATTCATCAGCCATTCTTCTTTAACTTCACCCTCTCATCTATCAGTACCTCAATCATTCTAGATTTTGTCGATGATTTGCAGGTCACTATCCCACTCATGGAAATCATTTCCTAATACCTAATTACACAAACCCTCTCAATTTTCTACTCTATCTATCCTCCACTTAGTTTAGATTATTGTAGGAATCAGAGGTCTTTTCTCTAGGTTGTAATGTGGTCTGGCTCAAGGTGCAAGTAAATCAAGAATTTCATTCTAATTCCAGTGTGCACTCATAGCAATAATACCAACCTCTTTTGTTTGATTTTCTTCTTACAAACTTATCTTCTTTGTTCAACCCCTTGTTCTATTCATTCATGCTCACAACCTTGTTTCATAGCTCTCCCAAACTTATTTCATCTCTTACACTCCAAATTGTACCCACATGCACACTCATATAGAAATAGAACCTCGAATGACAATACTGAACTAACTCTTCTTCAACATTTTTTTAGAATAATAAACCAAAATAAAAACATAAAAAACAATTGTATTTCAATGTTAGCATTTCCTCTTTTTTACACTTCCAAATAGTTAGAATTATAACATTGAGTGCACACAAATAGGCTCAACTCAGATATTAATAAAAATGAATAAGGTGTGTCTAAATGTAATGTTTGGGTTTACAACAAGAAAATAGGCTATAAGGCTCGAAATTGGCTACAAAAGCTTATGAATGTTGGGACCGGCCTTCAGGCTCAGATTCAAACAAAGATGGCCTAAGTCATTTCCCTCCTATAATCATTCCTAAGCAGTGTTCGAGATAGATTTGATTATTTCAAGAATCTGTGGAAAATTCTCTCCATTTGTGATTTAGTTTCCATTCCTCACTTTCCTTAGCTTCAGATTTTCAATCTACCTAAGACTAAAGGGGTCTGTTAAAGTCAAATTTTAGATAAACCAAGCACACAAACTATTTGAAGGTACCCTAGTTCTTTGCCTCATCGCACTAAAAGAATTTTACAATTTCATAGGCCACTTAGTGAAAAATTTTTCAAAACTATGGTTATATGGCCACGGCATGGACGATCTAGCATAAATGACTTCTACTATATGTTCCTAACATGTTTCTAAAGTATGCAAAGCAAAGCATTAAGAAGGAAAAGTAACTATGAAATTGAAAGAGACTAACAAAAACTAAACCTAATGTGTCGAAGCATTTAGCACCCCCAAACTTGAATGGTGCCTGGTCTTTAAGAGCACATTGATTCACATAATTGGAAAAGTACACATCACAACACACATTCAAAAATAGAGAAATTAGTTTGGAGATCACAAAAATTCTAAGCATAGGCATTACTGCTAACAAGAGTCAATGCATAATCAAAAATAATTATCCACTGTCAACATGAGTGAAGTTCAAAGCAAACAAAGACAAAGAAAAGGGAAAGAAAAAATGAAAATCAGAGGTCCTCTCCAAAATCTTCAGCTTCTGTGATGAAATCATTGTCGTCCCCTCCATCATAATGATCATCAACCACTAGTGGAGTCGGGGGAGCTGAAAGTGCACAACATGTCATAGCCATGTAGGGCATGGAACAGGAAGGAAGAGGATAGGCTTGTGCCATGGTCAGATCGGAGCGGTGTAGACATTGAGTGATGTAGGCCATCCAATGCATCATAATGTGAGGATTAGAGGGTGGTGTAACAGATGATGATGGCTAAGCAGCAATCAAAGAGGACGGTGGTGCGCCAGTAGAAGGAGCAGGAGTTGTTGTAGTGCTGGTTGGGTCAGCTAGTAGCTATGGTGACTCTATAGAAGTCCTATGCCACTTAGTTGTACTTGAAGGAGCATCTTCACTATAATGTGATCCTTCATCTTCAACAGGGGCTCACTCCTTTCCCAAACTACTCCAGCTCGTCTCCACAGCTCTAATGAGGGCAGGATGGGGAAGTCCCACGTTGGTCTTATCGATAGCAAACTGGATAGAACTGGAGATGATTGTCCCAACGTTAATTGGGAGCCCCTTCATGATACAATACACTAGCACTGCCCCTCTCTATGATTACCCTATTAATGGCTAATGAGGGAAGAAGGTTTTCAAAAAAGCAAATAAAACCAAACCTTTGCCAGCGTCTGAAACATTGTTTTCACAAAGTTAACGAGCCTATCATTGCAGCAAATCCAGGAAGCCATGTCAACATAAAGAGTCTTCAATACATCTTCCAGATCGAAGCAGGGTAAGATAGTATAATACTCATCCGGCAAATCTATGGGAAGACCATACACTTTGTTAATAGCAGCTGCACTGAACTTGACCCACTTCCCACAGACCCAAACTGTCGTGCCCTCTCGGTCAACCGTGTTGGCATAGAATTCTTAAACTATCAGAATTACTATCATAGAGGTTGCCCAAATTAGCCGCTCCAAATGGCGAGCAACTACTATTGTATCAATGCCGATGTTACACTCCTCTTGCATCAACATTATGCCCCGCTCTGAAATCAGATGGTGGTTAGAACGCATGAGATTGAACCACTATTTTGCTGCAGCAATTCATAATTGAGCTTAATCCGCAGGAGGTGGAGGTGGTGCTGGTTGCTTCCCTTTAAAAGTAGGACGTTTCATTCAAGGAGGCCTACAATAATAAAATTAGTAGGCAATGAAACCAACACTTCATGTAAAAGAATGTAACTATTGAAACTAGATACTCAAAATAATTTTAGACAAGTCAAAGTGCTCTAGTGCAAAAGCCATAGCCAAAACATCAAAAACATCCATCAAGAACATCAAAATCCAGGTACCTCAACAGAAACATCGAATTGTGCATTCAATCAAAATATCAAACTAAATAGCCTTCAACTGATTTAAATAAGGCAAACAATAGCCTAAAGTACGCATTGACAATGAGTTTGCAAGCCCCTTGCTTCCAATATTTTTAGCAGTCATTAAAACATGGCATGAAAGAAGAGGAATTTGAAAAGCTTTGAGCAAAACAAGTCATTTCAAGCATGAATAGTAAAATCTAAATCGTGAAACTTGCCTAAACATGAGATTGAAACAAGGAAATAATTAAAACTAAAGTAAAAAAACTTATATTGTTTCTGAGAAAGGGAAAGGCATAATGAAAATCGCAGGAGATATGAAGAGTCATGGAGAAACTCATGAATTTTCGGAACATAATGCAGAAAAATGACCGCGATTTGACTTAGAAAGGACACACTGACCACGGTCACTGCTTTATGGACTGCGGTCTGTGCATGAAATATAAAATTTTACATTTTTGGTTTTCGGCCTATCATGGTCCATAAAGCTATATAACACTTTGGATCTAGGGGTGGCAATTCGTGTTATCGTGTCATAAACGGGTCGTGTCGTAAATGGGTCGTGTTTAATCGTGTTCGTAATCGTGTACTTGTTATGACCCATTTAACTTTTTATAATCAAATTTTAAAATGATTTTTATTAAAAAATATTAATAAAAATTTTAAAAATTTAAAAAAATTTAAAATTTTAAAAAATTATATTTAAAATAATAATAATAAATTATATTATCAATAGATTAATAAATACATTAATTTTAAATTAATTTTTTTATAATTTATTTCTTAAATTATCTATAATCGTGTTAAACGTGTCATTTTTGGATTTTTCGTGTTGACCCAAACCCGTTTATTTCATGTCGTGTTCGTGTCAAGTTATCGTGTCGTGTCACAAATTGCCACTCTACTTGGATCGCGGTACATACAATGCTCTGAAAATGTTTATTCTAGTTACTATGGTACACAGAAGTATACACTTCTAGTGATTGCGGTAATTACATGTATGCCCTAGGTTGTCTTCTGGTGACAATGGTATACATAATATATAATTCTGTGGACCACGGTAATTGCACAAGGGGATGAGTTCCTCTTTCTGTAGACTGCGGTACACGGAATCTGTGCTTTTGTGGACCGCAGTAGGTAGAACGAAACTGCCCTTTTTTCTTTTTTCTTTTTCTTCTTTGTGTGTTTCCTAAGTCCTATGGTACTTAAAACCTATGAAATCAATTGTTAACACCTACATGGATCCTAGAAAAATGAAAAAAAACAAAACAAATAAAAACAACATGAACACAAGAAAATAGAAATCAATAGTGGATTGCCTCCCACTCAGCGCTGTGTTTAATATTGTTACCTCAACGAGGATACGACGTTTCAGTCTTTAAGTTTTGCCATCTCCATACTTTGTTTTGGCCCCCTATAGAATATCTTCAATCTTTGATCGTTCACTTTAAATTTGTGGCCATCTAGCAAGATTTGCACTTCTACTACACCATACAAGAAAACTTGTGTAACTAGGAAAAGTCCTGACCAACGAGACTTGAGTTTTCCAGAAAACAACCGGAGTCATGAGTTAAACAATGACACTTGCTGGCCAGGTTTGAACTCCTTTTTCACAATGAGTTGATCATGCCATTTCTTCGTCCTTTCTCTGTAGATAGTGTTATTCTCGAAAGCATCACGGCGAAACTCCTCAAGTTCTACAAGTTGAAGTAGACAATTTTCTCCACAATCCTTTGCGTCAAAATTCAACTTCTTAATGGCCCAATAAGCTCTATGCTCTAATTCACAAGGCAAGTGACATAACTTTCCATACAACAACTGATATGGAGACATGCCAATAGGCGTCTTAAAGGCTGTCCAGTATGCCCACAATGCATCGTCTAGTTTAGAGCCCAATCTCTACGGTTTGTTCCAACCGTCTTTTGTAATATTGCCTTGATCTCTCGGTTAGACACTTTAGCTTGCCCATTAGTCTGCAAATGATAAGGCAATGCAATCTTATGTCGCACTCTGTATTTGGTGAGAAGGTTATTGAAGATTTTATTGTAGAAATGTGTACCTTCATCACTCACAATTGCTCTAGGGGTGCCAAAATGAGAAAAGATGTTGCGAGAGAGAAACTTCAACACAACTCTAGCATCATTCTTGGATGCGTCCACTGCTTCAACCCATTTAGAAACATAATCAATAGCAAGCAACATATATTGCTTGCCATTCGATGGTGGGAAAGGTCCCATGAAGTCTATTCCCCAAACATCAAACAATTCGACTTCCACAAAAGAGGTATGAGGCATCTCATTTTTCCTAGAAATATTGCCCTATTTCTGGCACGCTTCACATGTCTTCACAAATTGATAGGCGTCATTTAGCATATTCAGCCAATAAAATTTGCTCTCAAGAATACGTCTTGTTGTACGCTGATGATTATAATGACCACTGTACGGTGAAGCATGGTAGTCATGAAGGACCTTGTTAAATTTTGCTTTTGGAATGCAACAGCAGATCACTTGATCAACGCATCTCTGGTAGAGAAATGGATTATCCCAAAGATAAAACTTACTTTATGTATGAAACGCTTGAGGCGGCTGTGGGACAAATCTGGTGGAGTGGTACCTATGGCTTTATAGTTGGCAAAATTTGTGTACCATGGTACATTGTCACTGATAATCAAGAGGTGTTCATCAGGAAAAACTTGCACTATGCTCCTTGGATCTACATTTGCTTCATTGGATAGGCGAGACAAGTGATCTGCTACCACATTCTCTATTCCCTTTTTGTCTATCACCTCTATATCAAACTCTTGCAACAATAAAATCCATCTTATCAGTCTGGGCTTTGCATCCTTTTTGTGAAGAGCTAACGAATAGTTGCATGATCGGTGAAGACTTTGACATGGGAACCCACAATGTATGATCAAAACTTGTCACATGCAAAGACAATAGCTACCGGCTCCTTTTCAGTGGTAGTATAATTCTTTTGAGCATCATCCAGTGTTTTGCTTGCATAGTATATAGATCTGAACATTCTATCACGTTTTTGTCCCAATATGGCTCCAACAGCATAATCACTAGCATCACACATGATCTCAAAAGTTTTTCCCCAAACTGTCGTAGACATAATAGAAGCAGATATTAGAGTCTTCTTTGTGTATTGAAGGCTTTAACACACTCAATTGTGAAATTAAATTCGACTTCCTTCTTAAGCAAATTGCACAACGACCGAGTGATTTGAGAGAAATTCTTGATAAATCTACGATAAAAACCAGTGTGCCCCAAGAAACTACGCACTTCTCGAACTAACGTTGGGGATGCCAACTTTTCAATGGCTTGAATTTTTGCCCGATCAACTTCAAGACCATTAATAAAAACTTTGTGGCCCAAAACAATGCCCTCTCGAATCATGAAGTAGCATTTTTCCCAGTTGAGAACCAAATTCTTTTGCTCACAACGAGAAAGGACTTTTTCCAAATTAAGCAAGCATCCATCAAATGTTGCACCAAACATAGAAAAATCAACCATAAACACCTCCATGATTTCTTCAATCATATCTACAAAAATTGTCATCATACATCTGGAAAAGGTGGCTGGTGCATTGCACAAACCAAACGACATCCCCTGAAATGCATAAGTCCCATATGGGCAAGTGAAGGTTGTCTTCTCTTGATTCTCTGGTGCAATGGTTATCTAATTGTATCAGAAGTACCCATCTAAGAAACAATAAAAATTGGATCTAGCAATCTTATCTAGCATTTTATCCACAAAGGGCAAAGGGAAATGATCCTTCAAGGTGGCTTTATTCAGCTTTCTATAATCAATGCACACACGCCATCCTATAGTTGTCCTTGAAGCAATTGTCTCTCCTTTCTTATTTGTGACCACCGTGATCCCTCCTTTCTTGGGCACAACATGGATGGGGCTAACCCATGGTGAATCTGAGATAGCATAAATAATGCCTACATTCAACCATTTCATTACTTCCTTCTTCACCACGTCCTTCATGATTGGGTTAAGTCTTCGTTGGTGCTCCACTGTAGGCTTATGTGAATCTACCATTAAAATTTTGTGCATGCAAATAGCTGGACTTATACCTTTTATATCTTCAATTGTCCATCCTCTAGCAGCCTTGTGATCATTCAACACTTGCAACAACTTTTCTTCTTGGGCAAGGGTTAATGAAGAGAAGATGATGACTAGAAGGGATCGTGCTTCATCCAAATAAGCATATTTCAGATGTTCAGGAAGCAGTTTCAGATCAATGGCCCTAGAGGCTTCTTGAACATCTTCAGATTGATGAGCTTCAGATAATGGTGCTTCTAAACTATTAAGCTCTGGTGGGCATGCTTCCAAAGCTAGCACAATTAGCTTCTCATCTTCAGACATAGGTCACTATGGTAGTTCATTGCTTTGTAGAGATTGAAAATAACCTTTTCTTTATACACTCTCAAGGTTAGCTCTCCATTATGTAAATCTATCAGTGCATAACTTGTAGCTAAGAATGGTCTCCCAAGGATAAGTAGTATCTCACAATCTTCTTCCATGTACAAAACACGAAGTCAACTGAAAATATGAATTTATCCACCTTTACTAAAACATCTTCAATAATACCCTTTGGATACATTAAAGACTTGTCAGCTAACGAAAGAGTAATTGTGGTTGGCTTGATTTCTAACATTCCCAACCTCTTTCACACTGATAAAGGCATGAGATATATGCTAGCCTCTAGATCACAAAGTGCCTTCTCAAAGATTTCAAATCCTATGTTGTATGGTATAGTAAAACTACCCAAATCTTTCAATTTCTGAGGAAGTTTCTTTTAGAGGATGGCACTACATTCTTTAGTGAGCTTCATAGTTTCAAAGTCTCCTAATTTCCTCTTTTTAGACATAATCTCCTTCATAATTTTTTTATAGTTGGGCATTTGCTATAGAGTTTCTACAAAGGAGATGCTAATATGAATCTTCTTGAACATTTCCAGAAATTTGGCAAATTGTTCATCTAACTTCTTCTTTTGGAACCTTTGAGGGAATGGCAATGGTGGAGGCTCAAAAACCTTACCATCTTGAATGATACTCCCCTTGGTTTTCCCTTGTAATTTAGGAGGCTCTTCATGTTGTACATCTGGTTGCCTTGGAACATTTTTATCATAACTTACAACATTTTTAGCTTCAATGGATGGCATAGTTGGATAGGGTGGGCTTGCTACTTGTTTTCCACTTCTAGTCATCATCGCCTTGTGGCTCTCCTTTGGATTGACTTAAGTGTTACTTGGGAATAGACTATGCTACTGGTTTGACACTATTTGTGCCAACTGTCCCACTTGAGTCTCTAAGCTTCTAACTATGGCATTTATATTTCCAATTTGGATCTCAATGCCAGAAACTCTACTTTCATTTTTGTCCACCCTTCCTGTTAACTTTTTGAAGAACCTTGACTGCATTTTCATCGTTTCATCAAGCTTGTCTTCCAAGGATGGTTGTTTGTCTTGTGAAGGTTATTGTGGTACAAATCCAAGTGGAAGTTGGGCATTCTGTTTGCATATGAGAAGTTCTCATGATTTCTAACTCTTGAATGATAATGTTTGGGAACATTATACACCCCAGTTGGTCTTTGGTAACAACTAAATCTGTTCATAACATTCATTTGCTCAATAGAAGCCTCTTCAGGATAAGATGTCTTGTTAGCTTCAGCAATGGACTGCAAATGTTGAGTTTGTTGATTCTGATATTGCCCACTACTATTCTTCTCTTCTACCAAATTCAGTCTATGAGTCATCACCGTAATTTGGGCATTCTCTTCTATCAACTTCATGAATTCCCACTCTCTTGGTTGTTCGTCTCTCTGTACCATGACCATAAGCATTTGCTGCCATGTCTTTAATGAGTTGGGTGGCATTCATTGTGGACCTTCCCATCAATGAACCTCCAGCTATAGAATCTACCAAAACTCTGCTTGGTGGTATAAGTCTGCTATAAAACATTTGAATTTGAAGCCAAGGAAGGTATCCATGTTGTGGGCATCACCTCAATAAGTCCTTGTACCTCTCCCAAGCTTCATACAATGATTCAAACTCAGATTGCTTAAAGGAACTGACTTCACCCCGCAATTGATGCACTTTAGCATGTGTGAAATTTTTTTGCAGAAATTTCTGTTCCATCTCCTCCCATGTTGTGATACTTCCAGGGAGCAAGGTTTGCAACCAACTTCTAGCCTTATCCCTCAAGGAAAAGGGAAAAACCTCAATCTAAGCTAGTCTTCAATCACTCCATTCATCTTGATTGTATCACAAATCTCCGTGAATGAATTAAGATGAGCCATAGGGTCTTCAATTGCTGAACCTCCAAACTACTGCCACTGCACCATTGTAATTAAGGATGGTTTCAGCTCAAAGTTATTTGCATGTATCAGTGTCCTTACTATACCCGAGTAATTATTGTTTAGGACTGGTTTGAAGAAATCTCTTAATGGTACTTCCCTATGTTGTGCTTCCCTATTATTTCCCACACCAGAAGCTCCACTATCAACCATAGTTGGTACTCGCCTTTGAGCTTCCCACCAAATCTAATTTATTATTTTCAACAAATTTGGATCGTAGCAGTCACAAGGATGTTTACTCATGCAACCCTGAAACACTGAAAGCAAACACAAGATGAAGTGCATTCAATGAATTTTAACAAATTTGAAAAACAATCAATGAAAAGTGAGAATAGAAATAAAATTGCCTTGACTAAGACTAGACCAAGTTCAATTGGTTTTAAGATATTTAACACTTATTTCCTCGGCAACGGCACCAAAAACCTGTTGTTCACCTTGCAAGTATACAAGTTAGCACTAGTAATAACCAGTGAGTCCAGATATCGTCCTCATGGAAATGAATTTATTAAAGTATCTTAAATCCCAATTTAATGTTGCTTTTCATTTTATTAAGACTCTGATTAGGGTTTAATTGTCAATTTTGAACAAGAGCCTAAATTATAAAAAGCAGTAAAATTCTGTTTTTGGAAACTATATGGAAAGGCTGTCTAGGATAGTAAACTCTGTTCTAAGTCCTGTAATTCTTATTTCAGATCATGAAATATTTGCACTATGAGTTATAGCACCTATAAATGAAACCCTCTCCCAAGGTGCCTCAGTTTCTATTAGTATTGTCTCATAATGCCCTCTTTCGAGGCGCTTAATCAACAACCTTCCGGTCAATCAACTAATCTAGGTCTATACTGTGACAACCTACCATTAAACCTCTCTTTCGAGTGAATCTAATGATTTGAACTCATCATGTCTATGGCCAGTAAATATCAAGCATTAAGCATACACAATATAGAATAATGTTTTTAAATCAATTATTTTAATAAGAAATCACAGTTCACACATTGAAGATTTACATCCAAAATAATTAAAACTAACTAACTTGACATCGAATTAATTGAAAGCATCAAAAAGTAATAAACAAAGCTAAACATACTCAAAACTCGATCTAAATCTTCAATCCCTTCTTGAACCTCTTGTTTTTGTCTCCTTGAGCCATCACAGTCGAGTTTTTTTGAATTGGGTATGTTTGGTCTTTAATCCTCTTTCCTATTTATAGACCCACACTAAAAAAAATCCTAAAAACATGAGAAACCCGGTAATTAATCGTGTGACTACGGTCAGCATTGTCCTTCAATAAAAACTCGAATTTCCTCCATTCTATGCACCACAGTTAGCCTATTCTTGTTCGAGTTCACGTTCTAGTTACCGTGGTCACTGGACCACCGACGCGATAACCAGTGAGTTCTTTCTTTGATCATTAGTTATTTTACTACGGTCAGTTGATGCTTTCCTCTTGATTTTCACTTCTCTTTGCCTCTATATGATGCAATTCTTTCTTGGCTTCACCCTGAACCTGCACCACACTAGAAATCCTTCCCCAAACATCATTTTATCATGGAAAAGCTATAAATCATGAAAACAAGGCTTAAAATGCAATGAAACATGCATTCCCTAATCTAGATGCTCATGCTACTAATTATGCACAACTTTGTCTAATTTTCCTTTTATTTCCTGTAAAATGCAATAAATCATCTATACTAATTTTAGCTTACTGTGCAACTAACAATGACATAATTGTTCAATTTAATCCAATAATAACCAAACTAACATCCGGCCCCATGGCAAAGTTCCAAATAATAATTTAATAAATAAAATAGTCAACGAGGATCTAGACCCACACCCTACTACAATAGGAAACAACTCTTAATTTAGAAACAACCTTGTTAAAGAGGTTTACTACTATTAAACTACTCTATGGTGTCTCGTCAACGTGAGCTTTCTCTTACTGGTTACCTAAAAAAGAAGAAGTGGGGTGAGCTCAAAGAGACCAATGGATCATGAGCAATACATCTTAAGTATTATTAAAGTCAAAACATAGAATATGCAAACACTTATCAAACATTAGGTATTTCAAGCAATTCAATTATTTTTCTATTGACATTCATTCTAAAAGGCCATCCCCAATGTTTTCATCGAAACACTGAGCACCTAATGCTAATGACAAGGAGGGTCATGCCCATAATCCAATGTTTGGGAACTAGGGTCCAATCCAATGTTCCTTTTCAAACCATAGTGCCAATTTCATAATTTGAGAACACCATTGTGACTCACTGCACCGGTACTCAGTTCAACTCTTCAATACAGTGATATGAAAGTGATAACAAGATTTCAAATTCTAGCATGTTCAAAATCTCATATTCAAAGAAAACTTATCCATAATAATTTAAAAGCATATAATCAATCATACATACAGTCACACAACATGTTATGTCATACATAATATATGCAACTTATTTTGAAAACATGTAATCATCATAGATGTATGATAGTTATAGAATCAAAACATTTATCAATCAACACACTAGCATACCTCTAATATTCATTCAAAATAACAAACAAACATCTTCCATATTTAAAATTCAAATAATATTAAAGAGCTAGGTTCCACCTATCAGTACCCTTCCTCAACTCCTATTCTTCGTACATTGTCAACTCGAATGACGTGACTTCTCAATCTAAAATATTTCAATCAATTGTTCTTAGTATTTGAAAATCACATAATATTTTTAAATCATAATTTACTAATTTCTTACCCAGCATGACAAGTAGTGCACCATTCATCTTTGCAGTGCATTCACTGCGCACTATTTCCCTTGTTTGGTAGTTGGATTTGACTTACCCTTTTTCCAACTACGAATACTCACTATCTAATTTCTTTTAAACCTTTTTAAAACCTTCTGAGGGCCAACCATGACCAGCATGCATCATGTGCATGAAATCATAGTCGTTTTTATGACCTATACGCATATTCTCAGGATTTGATGTATATTAAAGTCTTACCCCCATTTCTAGCCTCTTAACCATGTTTAACCATCAATTTGTATGCCTTGTTTGTATGCTTTATCATTATGCCCTAAAATCAGAATTTTGTGCATCAATATTCATGATTTTCCAACAACCTACTTGCTGGTTTTTCATCAAACATTGCCTTATTCACCATTTTTTACCCTCTTGATCACCATACTCCTCACATGCCATGCATAATCCTTGGTTTCATGATCACACATGTATGTTTGATCCTTCCCCATGTAAACTTAAGTTTTTTCTTCAACTTTTCCTATTTCCATAACCTTATAGTCCTGTAACACCCCAACCCCCATGTTCTTTAATTTGAGAGTTTGGACATAACCACCATTATTTTTTTGGTGGACTTACCAATTGGCGGGTCGGGCCAGTGTTACTTTACAAGTGACACACACTTGACTTTCTATTTTTTTCAATACCACATGCCTTAAAATAAATTCAATAGTGCAATTTCACATTTATAAAATCAAGGCATTTAAAGGTAAAGAAAAATTCAAAGCTTCTTTATTAAATAAAGAAAGTACATAACTTTCTAATTCAAGAATAAAGCATTACATTAAAATCAATTTT
>JAJIYU010000408.1:0-52644 GCA_030144865.1 Tinospora cordifolia
TCTAAGTCTATAATTTGATTTTCAGATTATTAATCCTCTCTCCCGAGTTAGATTAACATTCTCTAATCATTCTTTTTATGGCCAGTAAAAAGAAAGCATTAAGAACACAAATCATAAAACAAAACCTCAGAAATAGATTAATCAAAACAAGAACATTAGGATTCTACAATCCAGATTTACATCCTAGATTGAAAATGAAGCTAGCTAGACATGATTAGAGGTTCACACATCAAAGAATTAAGATTACAAATAAACATACTCAACTCTTGGATCTTGATCTTCAATCCTTCTTTGTCTTCCCTCTTTGCTCAGTTTTAGCCCATCCAGCCTTCAGTTTCTTCCCCAAAATTCGTCTTCTTACAGCAACACCCTTCTCTCCTCTCAATCTCCGTCGTCCATTTGCTCTAGAAATGGTGCTATTTGCACACTTTTAGTGAGTGACCGCGGTCCATGACCGCGGTCAGAGAGCATTACCCAATTCCTGGATCTGTGTCTGCCTGTTTCTGTGCAAAAATCAATCTGGTGACCGCGGTCACTAAATGGATGACCGCGGTCACACTCATCCAAAATTGGTGACCGCGATCATGCTTTTGAAGACCGCGGTCACCCATTTTGCACAACTCTGGTGACCGCGGTCACTAAATGGATGACCGCGGTCACACTCATCCAAAATTGGTGACCGCGATCATGCTTTTGAAGACCGCGGTCACCCATTTTGCACAACTCTGGTGACCGCGGTCATCATGTGTAGACCGTGGTCACCACTTTTGTGTGCATTGTGGTGACATTCTGGTGACCGCGGTCTCCAGTTTGTTGTGTGCAGATGATGTTCTGGTGTTCCTCTCATGATTTTCCTTTTTCCATTTACCGCGGTCGGCGTTGCCGACCGCGATCATTAGTGACGTTTTCTCATTTTGGCCATTTTCAACTCCTTGCGTGCTCCTATTCCTACTTCTGTTCATTCTAAACCTGCACAGACATTGAATACCTTTCTCGGACATTATATTCATATGAAATAACATTAAATCATGCTAAAATGATGCAACAATGCTCTAAATGCATATTATACTAAATATAAGCAAATACACTATATTTTCTATTACACTAATGCATATTATACATGAAATACCTAACATATAGTTAGTCTATTATGCAACTAACAGAAACCTATAGAATCAATGGAGATATGTGGAGACTACTGAGAAGTCCAACTATAGCCATGCTGAATTGCTTAAGACATAAGAATGAGTCCAAGGAACTCTCTGAAGAAGAACCTGTTTAGCTAAAGAGGATGCAAAACCTAGTAGTGATTAGTGAGTTAGAGAGTGTATTCCCATACGACTTACCCGGAATACCACCTGCTAGAGAATTTGAGTTCAAGATTGAACTCCACCCTAGAACCAGCCCTATAGCCATACCTCCTTAAAAAATGACACCAGTAGAACTAATCGAATTGAAGTCTCAACTTGATGAGCTCTAGGAAAAAGGTTTCATCAGGCCAAGTAAATCACCCTAGGGAGCTCTGAGATTATTTGTAAAGAAGAAGGATGGTTTTATTAGACTTTGTGTCGATTATTGGAAGCTAAACCAAGCCACAATAAAAACTAAGTATCCTTTGCTAAGGATTGATGACGTATTTGATCAATTGAGAGGAGCCACTCATTTCTCAAAGATTGATCTTAGGTTGGGATATCACCAGTTCAGAATCAAGGGGGTCTGATATACACAAAAATGTCGTCAAAGCAAGATATGGACACTTTGAGTTCATCGTGATGCCTTTTGGTTTAACGAATGCCCCGACAACCTTCATGGACTTGATGAATCAAGTGTTTAAACAATATCTTGACTAGTTTATGATGGTATTCATAGATGACATCCTAATCTACTCTAAGTCAGAGGTTGAACACTTAGAACACTTGCAAATAGTGTTAGAGACCCTTAGAGGGCATCAATTATATGCCAAGTTCAGCAAGTGTGAATTTTGGATGAAGATGGTCAAGTTTATTGGTCGTGTACTATCAGCAAAAGGCATCTCTATTGACCCGAAGAAGGTGAACGTTGTCATGGATTGGAAGCAACCTAAGACAGTTACAGAGATTAGGAGCTTCTGAGGCTTAGCTGGATATTACAAAAAGTTCATCCAAGATTTTTTTAAACTAGCAAAATCTATGACTAAGCTAACTAGGAAGGGAGTTAAGTTCAATTGAGATGAGAAGTGTGAATAATCATTCTAAGAGCTAAAGAAGAAATTAAATACGACCCCTGTCCTAGTCACTCCGATCCATGGTGTTACCTTTACCCTTTATACTAATGCTTCACTGAGTGTACTGGGAGCAATCTTGATGCAAGAGGCAAGTAGTAGCTTATGCTTCGTGATAGCTAAAGTTCCATGAGAAGAACTACCCTACTCACTACCTAGAGTTAGGAGCCATTGTATTTACCCTAAAGATTTGGAGATACTACCTAATTGGTTAGAGATTTGATCTATTTTTAGATCATAAGAGCTTGAAGTACATCTACACCCAAAAAGAGTTGAACCTCAAGCAACGAAGATGGATGAAGTTCCTTAAGGACTATGATTTCTAATTACACTACCATCCAGGGAAGGCCAATATGATGGTCAATGCCTTGAGTAGAAAGTTTAACAAATAGGAGGAAGAAAAGGGCCAAATGTTCCAGTTGATTGAAAACTTTAGGTTGGGCGTAACCTTGAATGATAAACAAGCCTACCTCTATAGCATGTCTTGCCAACCAGATCTACTACATCAGATCAAGGAAGAATAGAGAAAAACAAGTAGCTTGTAGGCATAATCAAGGAGTTACACAAAGAAATCATACTGACTTTAGGTTATATGTTGATAATAGTCTAAGGCTTAGGGAAAGGATCTATGTAAGGTATGGACAGAGTAAGCAGAGTGTACTCGATGAGGCTCATCAAACTAAGTTTACAATGCATCTAGGTGGAGATAAAATGTAATAGAACCTCTGAAAGACTTACTGGTGGAAAGGAATGATGAGAGATGTGGCTAAGCATGTCGCTAAGTGCTTGACTTGTCAACAAATGAAGGTAAAACATCCTAAACCCTTGGAAATGTTACAACCACTCCGTATCCCTGAATGGAAGTGGGATAACATTGCATGGACTTTGTCAATGGTTTGCCCAGGAACTAGAAAGGAAAAGACACCATTTGGGTAATTGTGGATCATCTCACTAAAGTGGCTCACTTTCTACCAATCATGTTCCCAGACCAAGTCAATAAACGAGAGAATTCTATGTGAACGAGATTGTAAGGCTTCATGGTGTGCCTAAGACTATTGTATCTGATAGAGACTCTCGCTTCACCTTATAGTTTTGGCAGCGTCTACAGAAGGACTTGGGCACTAAACTCACCACGAGTACTGCATTCCATTTCTCAGACAAATGGGCAGTTTAGGAGAGTTATCTAGACCTCAGAAGATATGTAGAGATCTTGTGTTCTGAACTTTAAAGGAAACTAGAGCAAACACTTACACTTGGTAGAGTTTGCCTATGACAACAATTATCACGCAAGTATTAAAATGGTTCTGTTCGAAGTTCCTTATGGAAAACCTTGCAAATCACCTACCTATTGTGCCAAACGTGAAGACCATGTGTTGACTGGGCCAGACTTGGTGGAAGAAATGAACAACCTAGTCAAACTAATCCAGAAGAAATTGCTTACAGCCCAGAGCTATCAAAAGAGTTATGCTGACAAAAGAAGGAGACCACTAGAGTTCGAAGTGGGGGACAAGGTGTTTCTAAGAATCAATCCTCAGAAGGGCATCAAGAGGTTCAGGTTCAAAGGGAAGTTATCACCAAGATTTGTCGGACTATTTGAAATACTTAGAAGAATTAGGGAATGTGCTTATGAGTTGAATTTACCTAACTAGATGACCTTGGCTCATAACGTATTCGATATGTCTATGCTAAGAAAATATGAACCAGACCCCTCTCACATCATCCACTGGGAGGAAGTGAACATTCAAAATGATGTCACATATGAAGAAGCATCTATTAGAATCCTTGACTACAAAGTGCAAAACATGAGAACTAAGGATATTCCCTTAGTTAAATTACTATGGAAGGATCATGGGGTGGAAGAAGCAACATGGGAACTAGAGAGCAAAATGAAAGCCAAATACCCACACCTATTTACTAGGAATTTTTTATTTTGTACAAATTTTGAGCACGAAATTTTTTTGAGGGTAGGTTGTAATACCCTATAATCTTGTACTAAATAAAATGAAAAAAAGTTCAATTTCATTTGATTGAATTTGGGTGAGAAATGAAAATGGGTCCATTTCAGGGATAAATTTAGTAGGTCCAAAACTCTATTTTTATTAAATCTTAAGACCTCAGAATGACTTAAAATGACATGTGATGACATGAACTGATCAACTAGATGACATATCCAAAAATTAGCTCTAATGGCCACCCCTAAACATTTTCAAATCACATGGGTGGAACTCTATGATCTTGTATACCCTCTACCCAACTATGTGAGACATTTTCTTTTCATTTAGAAACCATGAAACATGATCTCATGTACCTACACACATTGATAATATGCACCCACACCCATATATACAAAGATGTCCCATGCATGTGTGTGGGTGCACACATGTGAGCAACCATAATTAGAAGTGTCAAAATGATGAACCATGCTCACACACCAACCCTGGTCGTCATCTATTATGAGAATTCAAGAAAGAAACTTGCCAAAACATCGCTAAGGGAGAAACAAAAATAAAAAAAGGAAAGTTTCCATGAGCTCACATTTGGTGCCAAAATGGAACCATATGGGTTGGCCAATTTGCCCTCTTTGTTGGGAGCTAATCTAGAGTGTTCCATTAACCAACATAGGATTCGTAGACCATGATCTTATGTTCCTCAAGTTTAATCATGTACTCACCAGCAGCCAATGTCCAAGGAACCAATTCCCTATTCAAAAATGTCACAAATTGGAAGTGTTGCTATGAGTGTTTGTGTCATGCGCAAGTAAGAAACAAACAAAGGAAAGTTGCTACATGTTCAAATATGATCTTATCTAGGACCTCCCAATAAATATAAACATTATTTCAAGTCTGAAATTATTCTCTCATTCAAATAAGAAAGCAAGAAGGGAATCCAATATATGGTTACGTTAGATTGGAAAACCTTACTAGTCCCATGAGCACACTTACCTTATTCATGTAAACCGTCCCCATTAGACTATGGAATGTTGCTCAACATGTGAGCTGCCAAAGCTGCCCAAACTGTCCCCTTGGCCCTCTTGAAAATCTATAAAACCCCCTAATGCTCTCATTCTCCTCACCCAAAACAAAGAGTTGGGATTTCATCTTAGCTTGTTCTAATCCTTCTTCTTGGCATCCCTTCTCACTTCGCTTTGATTCTTAAGTGCGAAGTTTCAATTTCAATATTCTAATTCAGTGTTTTGAGTGATTTTGAGTGTGCTTTGGAGTGCTAGATGTTGGACTATGGAACCTCTACCGGATTTCCATCAAACTTGCAATTGAGGTGGAAGTGATTTCTAAAACATCATCTTTTCTTCTTTAGGTTAATACCATGTTCATTACATGTTTAGTTTTCAGAAATCATTCATGTTTCAATTTCTGAAATTTAATCATGATTTTAGTTTCAGGTTAGTACATGAGCATGTTTTAAGTATTCATGAATCCATGCCACACCTAGTACCATGTTTAGGTTTATTTCAATGTATGATGCATTTTTTTGAATGATTCATGCTTTGATTTTTAGATTGTTTATATTCTGAAATTTGTTTCTCTTATTTGATGATTCTTGAATATGAGATTAATTATGAGAAGATGATGATTAACAGTCGTGTACCATCATAGTGAACATGTGGGTCACTACGAATGTTCTTTTCATGTGACTATTTCACATGGTGTAAGACTAAAATACTTAGTTGGTGGGTAATAGGCCCTAAGTCCAAAAGCCTAATGAAATTAGCTAAGAAATGTCTTTTTCACTCTATGGATGTATTTCATTAAGAACATCAAGGGCCTTGAAAATCCTTTTGGTTTAAGTAACAACTATACACAAAATGTTGCTTTCCTAATGTATGCAAGTGTATGAATTATGGATGTGTTTTTAGTCTAAATAAGAAAATTGGTTGTTTGAAAAGGATTAATTGGGCTATGTGATCATCCTTCCTCTCTTATTTTTTTAGAAATTTGAACATGCATGAAGACGTTGAAAATAGAAATAGCACTTTAAGTTTAAAAAGTTCCTACATAGACATGTGTGCCAAGTTTTGATAAATTATGTTATAATAGTTAGTTAGAAAGTTATATACTTTCCAATTTGAATGCATAAAGATTTTAAATTTCTTTAACTCTTGCTTATCTACCTTACTTATTTCTAAATTTTAGTTAAGCACTCTTGAATTACACTAAGGCTTAAGATAGTTGAAAATGAATGTCAAGTGTGAGTCACTTGTAATATAATACCGGCCCGACCCACCTGTATGGTTAAGTCCACTGTCAAAATATTAGTTATGTCCAAATAAAGAAAGAATATGTGGATTGGAGTCTTACAATGTTCATACATGTTTTAATATCAGTTTGTCATGCATACTTTCAGATTTCAATTTCATTATTCATGATTTAAAATTTAGTTTTTGCATGCATGCATGTTTAAGCATTCGTGAGATCATGTTATGCCTAGTCTCATGCTTAGGTTTGCTTTAAAAATATGACACATGCTATGTGATGTTTTCATGCTTTTAAATTTTTATATGCTGAATTTTATTTCTCTTATGTATGATTCATCAATGTGAGAGTTAAATGTAAGAACTTGAAATTTAATAACCACATACTATCATAATGATCCACATAGATATTATAGGTGTTCTTCACATATACTTAGTGTATATGGGTCTCATTATTGTGTGTAGATGAGTGTATCCCAAAATACTTAAAATACGGATTTGAAACCCTAATCCCAATGGAATTTGACAAGATAAATTGTCTTTCCACCCAAAATTGGGGTATTTTGATAAGAACATCAAAGGATTGGACCTCCTTTTAGTCTAACATACAACCATACAAAAGAAATTATTTGAAATGCTTAAAATATGCAAGTGATTAAAATTAAATGTGTTATTAATTTGAATTAGTGACTTAGTTGTTTTTAGAATGATCCACTGGGTTACATGTTCACCCTTCCTTTCTTATCTTATAAGAAAATATAGCATATGATAAAACATGCATGAAATTTAGAATGCTTAGTTTAGAAAGTTTCCATTTTATTTCTGATGTAAGGGCATGTAGCCCAAGTTTTGAATATTTTCGCTATAACAGTTTCTTTTTTATTTGAATTGGAGTTATACACTCTCTTTAATTGAAATGAATAAAGAATACGAAAGTTTTCTTTTATCTCTTGTGCAATTGCCTTAGTGAATGTTTTTAATTAAATATGGCATGAGATAATTTAATTTGAAAGACAAGTTGTGTATTTCTAATTGTAACTGGACCTCGGCTTGCCTTGTGATTAGTTAAACAATCAATGTCTCGAGAGTTGGGGTGCTACACATTGTTTTATTCAATTCCCTGAAAAAATAAGAGAGAAAGGGTGAGCACATAGCCCAGTGGATCTTTTTCAAATAACCAATTCATTATCTTAGACTAATATTACATTCAATTTCAAACACTTGTAAACAATTAAGCAATTCAAACAATTTGTTATTACTGTTATGATTCAGACTGAACGGGGTCTAATTCGTTGATGTTCTTATCCAAGATGCCTCCCTTTGAGTGGAAAGACAAATCTTTATGTCATATTTCATTAGATTTAGGGTATCTTGCCCATAGTTCAAGTATTTTGTGCTACGCCCAATACATACATACGACAAACCTTATACCCCTAGTATATGTAAAGAACACCCATAATATGATTGTACATGATTCTTAGTTTCAACTTATTTCATTTACTTCTAATGTCAAACATGATTATTCTTCATATAATAAGCCTAATCATGCATAATCAAAGCATGACATGACTTCATGATTAAGTAAACATGACATACATGCTAAACTAAAAATTAAATCATGTTATTCAAACCTCTACATGCATACAAAATAGAATTTAAGCATGCATGAATATGGTATTAAACTAAAACAATGAAGTGGAGTTTCTAGAAATCACTTCTACCTTGTTTTGCAATTTGTTGAAAATTTGCTCGATTTAAGGACTTCAAGAACACTAAACTACTCAATAACAATAACTTCTAACTTCAGAATACTCAAGAACATAAGAGAAGTGAGAAGGGGTGCTAAGAAGAAGGCTTAAAAAGAAGGATGAAGAAAAAGTGAGCATAGTGGACCTTTATAAAGATTTTTTAGTGCACATAGGGGGGATAGTTTGGGAATCTTGCATCAGTCACTTTCCAATTCCCTTAAGCACATTTTTGGCATGTGTGACCACTGGGGTTTCCTCTTTTGTGTGCACACACACATGGTTTAGGCAAGTGTTCATTTAAGGTTTTCTTTTCATATGTGAATACAATGTTGGCTTGGACCACTTGCTATTTGTTTGAACCTTAATCAAGGTGTGATATTGTGAGCAAGACAACTTTCCAATATATTTTAGTAATTGATTCCTTTTGTTATGCACACCAAATCAACAAAATTTGATAACCTTTTGTTTTGAATTAGAAACTTCTAATCTTGTTCTTTTTGTGTTTAGAAACATTTTTCAGCAATTTTTATTCTTGAATTAGAAAGTTCTAATCTTTTTCCTTGGGTGTTTAGAAACATTTTTTGGCAACTTCTATTCTTGGAAGTCATCTTAGTAAGGCAATATTTCATTTTCTTCGTGAGTGTTCACGACGCAAGGGCAAACTTGACACTTTGCATGGTTTATTTTTGGTGCCATAGTGTGAGCATGGAAACTTTCTATTTTAGATCATACCTTCTTATTTTGACTTCTTAGAGATCTTTGTGTGCATAGGCTTATAGTGCACACAATCATGGTACATTGGAACTTCTATTTTCTCTATTTTCTCTATTTTCTCCATTTTCTATACAGAGGAACTTTCCTAAATCAATTTTAGAAACTTTCCTCTTTTCTTTCTAGCTTGCTTGGATATCAAGGTGAGGAGCGCATGATCATTGTGGGTTGTGTACATGGGACCATCTTTTAAAATTCCTAATCATGCATAAGGATGACTAGGTCTTGCTCATGCGCAATGCACGTGCCTAGGGAAATTTAAAAATTTCTCATTCCACTTTTGGTGCACCATACCTATGGGCATTTTAGGTTTTTGTTTTACACTTTTGGGTTCACATGAAATGAACAATAATTATAAGATTGTGTTTGGCTAGTGTTTTCTTCATTTTCTTTCCTAATTCTCATTCCATTAAACCAGATTAGGCAAATGAACCCTTAATTGGACAAATGAAATGAATCTCAGAGATGCCCATATCACGTGAGGTGTTCATTCCATTTCATTTTGATTTTTTTTCCTTAATTTTCATTCCCTTGAGAAGTTTTTGAGTAACTAAACTTGCTAATTTATCTCTAAAATGAATTTGGTATCATTTTGTAATACCCCAACCCCCTAGAAACAAATTTAAGCTCAACCACAAGGCGGGTTAAGTCCTATGTTACATTTACAAGTAAACAACTTGGATCTCAATTCCTTTATTCTAGCACTTATTGAAATCCCTCATGGATACACTTTTCATTGTGTTTAATATTCATATAAAATAAAAAAACTTAGATCAATTCATAAACTTGAGTACATAACTCTTTAATTAATAATAAAAATTCAGCTGAAGTCTAAAAACCAAAACTTGGACTACATGCCCTTATAATAGAATTTTCAATACTTAAAAAGAATCTAATATCCATGATCTTCATGGTTAAGTCAATTTTTTAAAAAATAAAAGGAATGGGGTGAGCACATAGCCTAGTGAATCATTCATTAAACAACTAACTTACTATTTCAAATCAATAACACATCCAATTTCACACACTTTCATGCATTAAGTGATTCACACAACATTTGAGTTTCAAGTTGACGTTATGATTGAAAGGGGATCTATTCCCTAGATGTTGTTATTTTAGATACCCCTTTGTAGGATGAAAAGAAAATTATTTTGTTACTTTCTATTAGAAACCACATACCAAGTATCCCTTAGTTGCGCCCTGCAACCACACACTCCAAGCATATGATAAGAACACCCATAGCATGCCTATGGATCACTATGATAGTAAGTGGTTCTTATCTTCACTTTCTTATTTTCAAGATCACATAATCATAAAAGAAATTCAGAATATAGATTTTATAATTTTAAATAACCAAAGAAGCATGAAAACATCATATGGCATGTTTGAAACTTCAAAGTAAACCTAAGCATGGCATGATATCTGAATAATTAAAATATAAAAACATGCGAAACTGAAATTAAAATATGATCATTCATGCTGAAAGTAAAATAAAACATGCTAAAAATCAGAATTTAAACAAACATAGACATGCTAGAAATTTAAAATAGTAAAGTAGAGGTTTAAGAAATTCCCACCACCTTAATCCAAGTTTCTTGTTGAATCTGGTAGAGGTTCTCCTTATCTACCACTTTCAGAACTTCAAGAACTTTTAACCACCAACAAAAACAACTCTCTAAAATACTAAAATCAGAATTTCTCACAGAAGAGAGAAAAGAGAAAGAGAAGAGGTGCCAAGAAGGGGCAAGAACAAGCAAAGAGAGATGTTAACTCTTTGCTTTGAGATGAGATGAATGTGAGCAAGAGGGGGTTTATGTAGATGTTCTTAAGCACCATTAGGACGGTTTGGATATCACACACAATGAGAATATTTCCATACATAGTGAAAACGTTTTGCATTAATTTGGGCAAGTGAATCTCATGGTTTGAACAAGTGAGATCATGGCTGGGCAAGTGGGACCACTAAGGTTTTCAATCCAAGTGTGAGCAAAATCTTTGAACCTTCTTTGTTTCTTTTATATGTGTGAACACAATTAAAGGTTTAGAATATATTCTAATCTCTCTTAAACATTGTCTATTAGTAAGGAAACATTCTAATATGTTGTGATTCATGAAATCAAATAAGTTTCTAATATGGGCACACAAAAACAAAGCTTTGGAGCGTTTCTTATTTCCCTTTGATTCTCTCCCTTTTTGGCTTCACATGTGAGCATGGGGCAAGTTTCTATTTTTTGACTTTTCCTAGTGAAGGAATCTTTCTATATCTCTTTAAATCAGCCACTCTCCACTAAATTTCTATCTTGGGTTTGTCACATGTGAGCCCACACACACATATGAGCGTTTTGTATGTAACCTCAGTATACATGATCATTTATCTTGGCACATGGAATCATTGTTAATGGTTTCTATAGGAGTGGACATCTTTGATCATTTACATGGCACATGGGATCATTTTTCATGGTTTCAAATAATGGAAATTTAATATTGAGGTTGATTAGGGTGACGGTGTATATGATCATGGTGCTCCACCCATGCGATTTGCACATGTTTAGGGGTGCCATGCATTTATGGGTCTACAAAAATTTAATAAAAATTAATATCTTCTTATTTGCGAAAAATATGATTTAAAACCTATAGTTTTGGAATTACATGAAAAACTTAAGAATTTCAATGTATTGTTTGGCCAAATTGGTTTTCATTTACTTTCCTTATTTAAAACCTACTGAAGGCACAATTAAATGAAAATCAAAATCTTGGCTAATTGTCCTAATTTTTGGATATTTTGTTTATTTTGTTAGTTCATGTCATCCCATTTTGTTTTTGGTCATTTCAATTCCCCGAAGTACCCTAAATGCTAATTCTTTCTAATTTGGACCCCCTAAAAGGGCATTTGGCAAATGAAAACGTTAATCTTAACAAATTATTATAATTTTTGGATATGTTGTCCAATTAGTTGGTTCATGTCATCTTACTTTATTTCAGATTGCTTGGGTCCCTAAGGGTCATCAAATGAGACTTTTAAGAAACTGCCAAATTTAGCCTTGCAATGAGCCCGATTTCATTTTGCACCCAATTTTACTAAATTAGTGATAAATTTCATTTAATTAAGTATAGAGAATTCATGGTATTTCAACTTACCCTCCTTAGAAAAATTTCGTCCTCCAAATTTGTATATAACAAAGGATTTGTAGTAAATAGGTGTGGATACTTTGTCTTCATCTCGCTTTTAAATTCCTAGGTAGCTTCTTCTGCCCCGTAATGTTTCTACAACACTTTCACCAATGGAATATCCTTTGTCCTCAGACTTTGTGCTTTGTGGTCGAGGATTTTGACTACTTCTTCGTAAGTAGCATCATCTTGAATGTTAAGTTAATACTTTCTCTAGTTTTCTATTAAGGTCTAAGGCATAAGATCTCAACATATCCTCTAGTACCGAGGTGACTCTCTTAGATGATCCGCAATTACCGCAATTACCCACTTTAGTGAGACGATCCGCAATTACCCATACAATGTTTTCTTCCTAAGTCTTAGGGTATTTCTTAGCTTCTAACCTAAGGTCAATATGCTTATCCCATTCAGTTTCCCCCATAAGGCTTGTGAGCCATTCGTTTTGCCTTTTGTTTATCCCTAATCTATTGCAATAGGTCCTATAGCAAGACTTGTTATAAAGATAGGCTTGTCTTTCATTTAAGGTCATACCTATCCTAAAGTTTTCAGTTTATTGAAAGTTTTCTTTGTTGTACCCCACCTCCGACTTAGTGGACTCTACCACACGGCAGGTCTCGGAGTTGTTACCTTAAGCGACTAACACTTTTGTGAATATTTAAAGTGAGGCAACAAGAATTCTTATGGAAATTGTTTTCATTAATGGGAAATCATAGGTACAAAACCTTATTCAAACCAAAATTCATAATGCTAAGACTTAGCAACCTTCAAGCAAAAGAACTTCATGCCACTACTCATATTCAAAATTTATTCTTCTGTCCTAATAGTGGACTACTAGGGTTTTACTAAGGGTATTGATCTTCTTGGGCTTCCACAGCAAACATTTTGGCCTATTTTCTGACCATGACGTTAATTCTGCCCTTGGTTGGCATTCTGTTGTTGCTGTCTACCCTAAGAACGATCATTCTAGCCTCCTCCCTGAGTGTTCTATGGCTGAGGAGCTTTAGATGGTGTAGTCGGGCAATTTCTTGCTATATGGCCTCTCTGCCCACACACATAGTACAATCTTTGTCTCTTTGCTTGCTCCCTTAATTCGTCCTTATTCTGCCCCGATCTATATGGTGCATTCCCACCATTATTACTTTTTTTTTGAGCCCCTTGATCATTTTCATTCCTGCACCTCTTATTCTTTCCCCTCAACCTTTGTCCTAGGTCGAGTTCTTGTTCTAGTGTTGGAGCCTTTTCTACGACGTTTATGTAAGTCTTTAGGCCCAGAGTCTTCACTATCTTTTGGATCTCCATCTTGAGACCCTATGCGAATTGATTGACCTTCGTTTTCTCCTCCCTGATCAGATCTAGTGGAAATTTGGCCAATTCAGTGAATTTCCTTTCATATTCAACTACAGTCATGTCCCTCTGATTCAATAAGAAAAAATCCTCCTGTAGCTTACTCAAGGTTGCTATCGGAAAAAACTTTTCATAAAACATCTTTGTGAAGTTCTCCTAGCTCATAACATCAACATTCGTATTAGGGTCCATCCTAGTCATACGCCACCAACTTCTGACTGATCCTTTGAAGTGGTGTGTGGCCAACGCTACTCTTCGTGGTACTGTCACCTTCAGTACATTTAGATTTTCCACCATTTCTTGATTATAGTGATAAGCACTGATATAGTCTATGGTACCATCAAAATAAAGAGGTTGAAGTTTTTATAACTCCATTAACATCTTCCTCTGCTTCACATCCTCCAGGTTCTCCTGAGTTCTCTAATGATCTAGAACCTCAAATAAAGGTGCTAGCTACAGTGTAGGAATTGGTTTAGGTACAGGTGGTTGTGGTGTTGCCTGTGGTATCATTTGAGGTAGTGTCATCATGATCTGGTTTAAGACTCTCTGAGTAATTTCATTCATCATGTTTTCCATTCTTGCTTCCATCCCAACAAGACTTTCCTATTCTTGTTCAATTATGTTGCAACCCTGGTGGCGTATCTGTTTGATCCAGGGATTATCTACAAGTTAGGAACCATTTTAGTATCTGATAAGGTTTCACAGTGAAAGATTAAGTGAGTTATAATCTAGGGCGCACAACCACGTCTACCCTTATCTTTGGGATAGAAAATGTTTTTCCAAACTTGACGAAATGGTTGTCTTGTCCATGTTCCCTCATCGAATTCACACTCCTTTGCCTTTTATTCCGTTCGTACTATCATGACTCTAAATTTAAGTCTCTAGGTTCTCCATTTGTTCAGTGGCTTAAAGATTTTCTTCCAGGTTCTTTTCATGTATGGGTATAGGATTTGGTCTCAAAGTAAATAAATAGTAAAACATGCATATCATGCAATCATATAATCAAATAGTTCATGCTAGCACTACAAAGTTCTAAGCTTTCACCTAAGCTTTTAGGTTCAAGTGTCTCATTCCACTCTACCCCTTCCACTTGGGCTTTCACCTAGAATAAAGCCACACCCAAATAATTTTGCAGATTACTCAGTAACTTAGGTTCTTGAACCCACTATAGCCAATTGTTCCATACTAGCCAAGCATAGAGAAACACGTTCTTTTAGAGTTAATGATCATTCACCACACAAGGTTGATCATTCTCCATGTCCAAGCTTCATATATACCCTCGAATTTCTATACATCTCATACTACATAGAAACTAAAAGATATAGAAGCTTTTTTGGTCCCATGTCTTGATCAAATAATTTTCTATTTTCTCACAAGTTTTCCTAGCCTATGTCCTAAAGATTTATGCTTTTGATCCACTATGCCACCCATAGCTACACCACGTTTCTACCAAGGGTCTTTCCTCTTGACCTAGGGTTTAATCTAATTGACTCACAACCTCTATATAGTCAAGGTATTAGCATTGGCATCTTTTTCAACTTCTAATCAATTTCTTTCCCTACTTTTCAACCTTTCAATTTTCTTTATATAAAAAGTAAGGGTGTTCTTCAACTCAGGCCACTCGTATAAGCTGGTGGGACAACCTTCAAATTGGATGGCAAGTCTGAAGTCTGCTTAATAACCACGCTTTCTAGGGCAGGGCAACCCACCTCCCTTTTAATGTTTAACTTTACTCGGGACAAAGCTTACCCACTATCAGCTCAACTTGTAGTCTTTGTATCCAAACAAAACATTTCGAAACATGTCTTTCCTTTTTGAAAGCTCTTTTTGCAAATTAGTTTTCAATTTCAAAATAGAAGGTAAGGCATTATAATATTGCATTCAATTCAAAGTAAAACCCTAATTAGACTTTCCAATTCTACTCAAACAACCACTGATTCACTTTCTAATTCTAGCCCAACAATACATGCTTAGGCTTGACTTTCTATTTCTAGCTAGTGTTTCTAATAATTGCGCTCAGATACCACCTTTGGTATCAGAGGAAACCTTCTAATTTTGTCCTAGCAACTAATGCTTAGGCTCCAATACCACCTTTGGTATCAGAGAAAACTTTCTAATTTTGGTCCAACAACTAATGTATAAGCTCTGATGCCACCTTTGTAACACCCCAACCCCCTAGAAATTGGTTTAAGCTCAACCACAATGCGGGTTGGGTCCTATGTTACATTTACAAGTACACAACTTGCATCTCAATTCCTTTATTCTAACACTTATTGAAATCCTTCATGGATACACTTTTCATTGTGCTTGGTATTCAATTCAACAAGTGCAATACAAGTAAAAAAAGGAATACTTCAAAATCTTTATTTATTCAAATAAAATAAAGAAACTTACATTAATTTATAAACTTGAATATATACCTCTTTAATTAAAAACATGAAATTAGCGAAACTCTAAACATCAAAACTTGGGCAACATGCCCTTATAATGGAATTTTCAATACTTAAAAAGAATCTAATATCCATAATCTTCATGGTTTAGTCAATTTTTTGAAAAATAAAATGAGTGGGTTGAGCTCATAGCCCAGTGAATCATTCATTAAACAACAAAGTTATTATTTCAATTCAATAACACATCCAATTTCACACACTTTCATGCATTAAGTGATTCACACAACGTTTGGGTTTCAAGTTGACGTTATGATTGAAAGGGGGTCTACTCCATTGATGTTCCTATTTTAGATACTTCTCTTTAGGGTGGAAAGACAATGCTTTGGTTACTTTGCATTGGATGCCACATACCAAGTATCCCTTAGTTGCGGCCTGCAACCGCATACTCAAGGCATGTGATAAGAACACCCATAGCATCCCTATGGATCTCTTATCTTCACCTTCTTATGTTCAAGATAACATAATCATAAAAGAAATTCAAAATATAAATTTCAGAATTTTAAACAACCAAAGAAGCATAAAAACATCACATGGCATGCTTGAACCTTCAAAGTAAGCCTAAGCATGGCATGGTATCATGAATAATTAAAATATAAAAACATGTTAAATTGAACTTAAATATGATCATTCATGCTGAAACTGAAATAAAACATGCTAAAAATCAGAATTTAAGCAAGCATGGACATGCTAGAAATTTGAAATAGCAAAGTAGAGGTTTAAGAAATCTCATCCACCTTAATCCGAATTTCTTGTTAAATTTGATAGAGGTTCTTCTTATCAACCACTTTCAGAACTTCAAGAACTTTTAACCACCAACAAAAACAACTCTCTCAAATACTGAAATTAGAATGTTTCACACTAAGGAGAAAACAGAAGTGAGAAGAGGTGCTAAGAAGAGGGCAAGAACAAGCAAAGAGGGAATTGTCAACTTTTTGCTTTGGGATGAGATGAATGTGAACAAGAGGGGATTTATATAGATGTTCTTGAGGACCATGGGGACGGTTTGGACATCAAACACAATGAGAATCTTTCCATATACAATGAAGACGTTTGCATTGATTTGGGCAAATGAGCTCATGCATGGTTGGGCAAGCAGGACCACTAAGGTTTCTAATCCAAGTGTGAGCAAATTCTTTGAACCTTATTTATTTGTTTCTTGTGTGTGCACACAATTAAAGCTTTAGAATACATTCTAATCGCTCTTGGATGTAGAGAAATATTCTAATATGTTGTGATTCATAAAATCAAATACATTTCTAATATGGGCACACAAAAACAAAGCTTTGGAATGGTTCTTATTTCCCTTGGATTCTCCCCCTTTTTGGCTCCACATGTGAGCATGAGGTAAGTTTTTATTTTTTGATTTTTCCTAGGTGTATGACTCTTTCTATATCTCTTTAAATTAGCCACTCTCCTCTTAATTTCTATATTGCGTTTGTCACATGTGAGCCCCCACACACACATATGAACATTTTGTATGTAACCTCGGTACACATAATCATTTATCTTGACACATGGAATCATTGTTCATGGTTTCTATAGGAGTGGGCATACTTGATCATTGTTATGGCACATAGGATTATTTTTCATGATTTCAAATAATGAAAATTTTCCATTGAGGTTGAGTAGGGTGAGGGTGTACATGATCATGGTGTTCTACCCATGTGACTTGCAAATGTTTAGGGGTGGCTATGCATTCATGGGTCCACAAAATTTTAATAAAAATTAATATCTCCTTATTTACAAAGAATGTGATTTACAACCTATAATTTTGGAATGACATGAAAAAATTAAGAATTTCAATATATGGTTTGGCCAAATTAGTTTTCATTTACTTTCCTTATTTTGAACCCACTGAAGGCATTATGAAATGAAAATCCAAATCTTGGCCAATTGTCCTAATTTTTGGATATGTTATTTATTTTGTTAGTTTATGTCATCTCATTTTGTTTCGGATCATTTCAATTCCTCGAAGTATCCTAAATGTCAATTCTTTCTAATTTAGATTCCCTAAAGGGCTTTGGGCTAATAAAAACATTAATCTTGACCAATTGTTTTACTTTCCGAATACGTTGTCCAATTAGTTCGTTCATGTCTCCTTACTTCATTTCAGATTACTTTGCGTCCCTAATGGTAACCAAATGAAACTTTTGAAAAACTACAAAATTTAGCCCCAAAATGAACTCATTTTCATTTTGCACCCAATTTCACTGAAGTGATGATAAATTTCATTTAATTGAATACATGGAATCTAGGGTATTACACATTTATTTTTTCATTTCATTATATACAAATTTTTTTTAAGTATTACACAGACGGAAAAGCTCACAGAATCCTTGGTGACATCTACATGAAATCTAAGGTGTTATTTCAAAGCTCATTCAGTCGTCACGCTAACAACAAATATAAAACAAGTGCATCAAAAACCTAATGCGTCAAGACAAGTAGCAAAATGGGCAATTGAACAGGGTGAGTTTGATATATCATATTGCCTTAAGATCTTCATCAAGGAGTAAGTTGTAGGTGATTTTGTCAAAGAGTTTATAGGTTGGGATAATGGCATCAATGAGAGATATCAAGTAGGAAATTGGTAACTCTATGTGGACGAATCTTCTTACAAACAAGGAAGTGGAACTAGGATAGTCTTGCTATCACCACAATGAAAGAAGTATCTAGCAACTCTAGGGCTAGTGTTCTCAGCCTTAAATAATAAATTCAAGTCTGAATCCTTGTAGGGTGGATTTCGAATGGCTCAAGCATGGGAGGTGAGCAAAATTCAAATCAATTGTGATTCACAATTAATAGCTAGTTATGTCAACATTGAATTCTAATCTAAGGATGAGCAAATGCATGCATATCTAGCGAAGATCTCATTCCTTTTGAAGAATTCAAAGTTGATAAAATTCTTTATACATAAAACACACCTACTAACACATTAACAAAGCTCGTGTCCATGTCCAGTGAAGAGCTGGTGGTGCAAATTCCAATGAAATACGTACTTTAACAAAGTATGGGAGCTCGAAAGAATGACCAGCTTTGATTCGTTGAGCATGCTATCACTTGGATGGGTCCAATCTATGGACACCTTAGGAGGGGAGAATTACCCAAGAATGACATGTAGTGTGACACTTCATATTTTAATTTGACATATAAATTAATTTAAATGAAAGAAAATGTGTATAAAATATATGTATTTGTATATACTATATGTGTACATATGTATTAATTACACACACGTACTAAAACACACATTACATGTATAAATTAAATAAATTAATTACACACACTTACTAAAACACACATTACATGTATACGATGGATGGGAGCAAAGAAATTAAACAAAAACAAATATAGATGCTTTAAGTTGGTGTTGAGAGAGGTTGCAAACAAAACAAAGATAAAAGAAAAAAATTAGGAAAAAGAAAGAAGCTCATTAGTTACCATATAACATATGTAATGTGGTGGCTTATTTGCTTCATGTTTTTTTTATTTCCCGAAAACGTGAGACAGTCCAAAAATGGATACCGAATGAGAAAGAAGGAGAAATAGAAGGAAAATCATATTTTTCAATGGATTTGATGCGCAAGTAAGTCATTTATCATAATTCTTGTTATAAAAATGTTAAGTAAGGCACGTACTACAATTCTAGGAGTATAATTTGTACAGTGGGTGATGTTTTATAGTAATACTCAGAAATGGGGTATTACTCTATCGTAAGTAAAACTCAGTAAAAATTATGCCAATAGACTCCTAGTGATATGTGGATCATAAATATGTAGTTAGTTTTCTTTCATTTATTTTGTAGACACCGAAATAAATATTCAATGTTGATTAACCTTAGAGGGACTTTTGGGTATGTTAAACTCTAATAAAATTTTAATTGGATCTCATAGGAATGTAAAGAACAAAAATTTGTACACATCGACAATAAATTCATGAAGTTTGAATTTGAATTGGAATTTTTGTGACTGATTGATCATTTGGGTTATTACTAAAATTTAGAAAATTAATAAAAATATAATTGGAAAGCTTAATTTTTTTTAAATTTTTTGCTATAAAAGTATTTTATATGAGTAGAAAATTAATCTTAAAGGTTATTAAGAATATTCGAGTTATTGCGTATCAATACGTAAGGTTTAATGCACGTATATGGCTAAATATGAAAAATAAATATATTATAAATTATTTATAAAAATGAATTAAATTTTATTTGTGCATATGAAATGATTTTGTGATATGATAATTTCGGTAGATCGGAGCATAAATGTTGGAGTGGATATTAGAAACTGATTGGACAATAATTTTAGTGAGTAATATTTATTTTTGGAATTATGTAGGACCTTGATATTACATCAAAGCTTCTAATTTTTATTAAACAATAATTGATGCACATGAAGATATATATTAAATGAAATGATGGACTATATTACTAGATCTACAGTAAATTTTGGAAAAAGTGGTTATTATACTAAAAGTGAGATATGTGCTAAATGAAATTAGCCATTGGTATTTTGTGAGTATTTCTTTATCTTGGTTATTTATATGGCATTGTAGATATAATAATGATTTGAATGTAAGCATTCTATTTATTTGGACATATGTTGCATTTGATTTGAAATTCATAAAATTATATTTACAAGGCAACGTGTTTTGGATTTGCAATAGCAAATCTAAAATACGATATCACTTTGATGGACTGAGCCATGGGGAAGAATACATTTTATGTTATAATCCATGTGAGATTGAGCCATTAGAAGTATCATCCTTTCTTTACGTGATAATCCTCGAAATGATTGTAAAGTATGTGATAATTAGAGTTGCAGTCTATTATTGTCAAGGCAAGACAAGAAGTAAGATTGACTCTATTTCTAAAAGATGTAAATATGCATGTGTTTCATTAAATGTTGCACGATTGAAATAGATAGCATGATCACTATGTTAAATGCATATATGTATTTTTCAAATTTGCATGATGAATTCAAATGTGTTACTTAATTTGATTTTTTGCATAATTATTTAAATGCATCTAAATGTCATAAATAAAGAATATTCACTGAGCATGTTGTAACTCACTTATTTTCTTCCACATTTCACAAACAGATAAGAAAAGCGAAATGAACAACACAGGAAGAGTAGACAACTCTTCAATTACTACTGTGTGCGTAAGCTATGTTGCTTTATAAGCTTGTATTTTGTATAATTATACTTATCAATGTGTATGTAATATCACCTAAAGGGGTGTAAATTTTTTTACACTAGATAAGAGTGAAAAATTGTAGATTACGAGTTACGAATGTTGGTTAATGGCTGTATATTGAATATTATCTGTGATTGAATTATTGAAGTATGAATTGTTTATCAAGTGATGATTTTCTTTTAGGATAAGTCAAAATTTTAGGGGAGACTTTGTCAAAAAATTTTTATGGATATTGTGGAATACACGTTTAGAGAGGCTAACATATTATTATATATGTAGGTCTAGTGTATACAATATTATGTGCTAGCTGTGATGTGACCTTTACGAGGTGGGTTGCAACAATGTTGGTATTAGAGCCTAATATTTTAAAAGCTTTAAAAAGATAAAAGTTTTATATGATGTTATATTTGTTTATATGAGTATTTATATTGATAGTTATTTTAGGCTAACATCTACCATAGATTTTGATCTTGATGAAGTTTTATTGGCTTGTAAATTTTAGTGTTGAAGGGAAAAACAAGCAAGATCAACCATGTATCTTAATGAGAAGTCAAACCAGATACTTGAATGGTACAGATGCAGGGTACTGGCATAGATGCAGGGTAATAGACAAGCTCCACAGAATGTGTCAACGATAGAGGAAAAGAGTAGTGCGAGTGTTCCTATTAGTGGTAGAGCTAAACTAGTTGATGTTCCTATTCCAATTCAACCTAAGTTGGTAGCACCCTGAATCTCAATACTAAGAGAGATAAGTATGAGAAAGTAATGAAAGCTTTTAAGCATAGGGGTCCAATTGACTTTCATTGGGGGTTTTGATCTTGCAACTGGAAAAAGATGGGTGAACATGATGGAAACTATCTTTAAGGATATGCAAGCTTCAGATACAGAAAAAGTAAAACTTGCTAGATTCAAATTAGTTGATAAAGCAGATGACTAGTGGAGAAGATTGACTACTAGAAATATTGAGATTAAGACTTGGGCTAAGTTCAAAGAGCTATTCTATGAAAAGTTTTACCTGCGATGTGAAAAGGATAAGAAGAGAAATGAATTTATGTTTCTGACCTAAGAATATGACGGTCAGAGAGTTTGAGCGAAAATTCAATTAGTCAGCTCTTTTTGCTCTAGAGATGGTAGCTATGGAAAAGCTGCGGATGTAGTGGATCAGAGACGGGTATTGTGATTGCATCTGTGAGGATTAACTTTGGCAAGAGTACAAACATACGAGCAAGCAACTAGACAAGCTACTCAAGCAAATGCCAGGATGAGGAGAGCTACTGCTAATAAGATGACAGTAACCTCACCAACAACACCACATGCATCAGTAGGACAAATGAGTCCATATGTTACAGGGAGGTCATATTTTAGAAGAGAAAGACAATATCGAATAAGAAGTCACGATATAGTGGTCAAGGTGGCAAAATGGAGGCATCCATAGCTCTAGTTGTGATAGGGTCGACACTATCACCAGCATCACATGTCGTAAGCAGAGGTGTACCACTGAGTAGGAGACCACACAAACTGGGAGCAGACCTTATATGGTGATAGGAGGTATAGGGTCTCAAGTTGCATTTTCTACTTCTAGGTTAGGTAGAATTCCATTAACTTGTTTTAGGTGTAGGATGCCAAGACATAGAGTTTTTTAGTGTCTATACTCTGCACCTCAGAGACCTTCTACTGCCTAGGGAGGTGGAAGTACAACGAATATGTGTGAAGAGACTAGAGTAGTAACAGAGCTTGATCTTAAGTCTAGTAGACAACTTATTGAAGGTATCATTGTTATCTATAATACTCCTATGTATGTTTTGATTGATGCTGAATCGACTTTATCATTTATTGTTGGACACATGGTAGATAGATTGCATTTATCACCTGCTAGGACTGGCACACCTCTGATTTTAAGTACAACAACCAGTGAAAGAATATATCTAAACATGGTGTGCAAAAGTTGTGTATTAAAATATGATAGTCATGAAATGATTGTGAGTCTTATATTTTTGGAATTCTTGGATTTTGATGCTATTTTAGGCACGGATTGGTTGGCAGCCTATCATGCATGTGTTGACTACTTTTCTAAAAGAGTAGTCTTTCAAATACCAGGCCAACCCTCATTTGTATATAGAGGTATGACATCTTCATAAGTTCCTATTCGAGGTTGTATAGCTACTGATGAAGAAGTAGGAATGTTGGCTGGTATGTGTTCAATGGTGGAAAAGGTAAAGGCATACAGTTATTTGATATTCCCATAGTTTGTGAATACCCCAATGTGTTTCAAGATGATTTGTCAAGGTAACCACCAAAATTGGAGATAGATTTTAATATTGAATTGATGCCAAACGCTAAACCTATTTTCATTCCTCTATATCGAATGACACAAAAAAGAGTTGCACGAACTTAAAGTGTAATTAGATGAGTCGATGACCAAAGGGTTTATTAACCTGAGTTTATCTCCTTGGGGTGCACCTGTATTATTTGAAAAGTAGAACGATGAAAGCTTACAGTGTGTATAGATGATCATCAATTAAATAAGGTGACCATAAAAAATAAATATCCTTTGCTACGCATTAATGATTTATTTGATCCATTGAATGGTGCCTAGTTCTTTTCTAAGACTGATTTGAGATTGAGATATCATCACTAATACCCCAAGTATATAGTTTTGGTAAATTTTAATAAAAGTAATTCAAGCACAATAAACCTTGGAAAACTCACGAAAATCATAGTTTAGGAAATGTTTGATCAATGTACAAAAGAATTAGCAAATCAGAGCGAAAACTAGAACTCTACATAGTGACCAATAATGGTTACCACGGTAATGAATTAGGTTACCATTGTAATTCAAGCTGAACATAGAGAAACTTAGAAAATGGCAACATTTTGGTTACCGTAGTAATGCTTGAGATTATCGTGGTAATGCAACTAGAACCTATAGAGTTAGGGTTCTGGTTACTGCATAATACATGATAGATACTGTATAAATAGTGCGCCAAAAAAAACCCTAATTGTCATTATAACTCCACAAGCTTGCACCAACTTCCAAGAATTGATATTAGGTGCTAACGATCAAACTTTCCTCCCTTCCCTAACTGTCCTAGACCAATTGTCACTCATTCAAACCTTTTTCTACTGGTTTCAAAGCTTAGATTCGTTAAAAACAACATTAGCAAGGAGGCAAATCGGTTGAGGCACCGTTCCAAATTGTTAGTGCTTAGTTAAAGCACAAAAACCTCAATTGGAATCATGATTTCTTATCATAGATATACATTTCCTAAGTGTATATACATTTTCTTTGAAGCACAAATCATTAGAGGATTGGAGATCTCGTATTGGAAAGGAACGAGGGAGAAAAACAAAGACAACCAAGGTATAATAATTTTCCTTGAATATAGATGCGTGTTTAAGCTCAATATCAGTGCTTTAGAGTCTTAAACACTAGAGGGAACAATGGTTCGAGATTTGTGCACACAAGATTAACATTTCCTTGAAATCGCCTAACTACCCTAGTAACGGACTGCAATAATACACTATTCACAGGAAACCCTTTCTTGTTACCGTGGTAATTGACCGTGGTAGTGCAATATAAAATAGAGAATCCTCTTTGGTTACTATTGTAATGCGTGTTACCAATTCTGGCATCTGCGGTAATGTGTCTTGGCCCTATTTTTCGAATTTCATGCTTATATCTAAGTGACTATCATAGTACCCTTCCCTACTGCGGTATATAGACGAAGAACATGATAGTACACATATGATATTACCTAAATGCACACCAATTACTATTTAGGTTAAGTAGATATTTGATCATCATTTAAGGATACTGAATTATGATATCAAACCATTATAGGTAGAGGTTTTAACTCATTGGAAGAAGGATTAAAACAAGAAGAGCATAGCAACAAGTGGAAGAGATTACCTTGCTCCCCAGTATTATTTCAATTTTAGTGCTAAACATGTGACATGTTCACATTGCTTGAATGCCTAGAAGCATGCTAAGATGTTGTTTATATGATTTGTAAATGGCATGAATGTAATACCCTAAATTCTTTATACTTAATTAAATGAAATTTATCATTTATTTAGTAAAATTTGGGTGCAAAATGAAACCAGGTTCATTTCAGGGCTAAATCTGGCAGGTTTCAAAACTCTCATTTAATGCTCCTTAGGGACCCAAAACAACTTGAAATGAAGTAAGTTGACATGAACCAACTAAGGGGACAACATATCCAAAAATTAGAACAATTGGTCAAGGTTAAGGTTTTCATTCGCCAAATGCCCTTCAGGGGATCCAAATTAGAAAGAATTGTCATTTAGGGTACTTTGGGGAATCGAAATGATCCGAAATGAAACAAAATGACATGAACTAACAGAATGAATGACATATTAAAAAATCAGAACAATTTGCCAAGATTTGAATTTTCATTTGCCCAGTGACTTAAGTGGGTCTTAAATAAGGAAAGTTTTTTAAGGAAAATCACCTAGGGCCAAATGTTACCTTAAAATGTGCATTAGGTTCATGTGATTCCAAAACTATAGGATATAATTATAATTTTATGTTAATAAGGAGATATTAATTTTATTTAATTTTTATGAACCCATGAAGTCATTGCCACCTAACATGTGCAAGTTACATGGGTGGAACACCATGATCATGTGCAACCTACCATACCCAAAGCTCCATGGGACGTGTCCATTATTTGAATCCTTGTAAAATGATCCCATGTTCAATGCAAATGATTCAATACACCCACATTATTAGACGTTTTATATGTTCTAGAAACCATGAGACATGATTCCATATACACTCCCACTTGATTGTGTACACCCACGCCCACTTAAGCCAAAATTGGCCCAACCATATACATATGTGTGTGTGCATATATGAGCAACCTTATTTAGATAGTTTCTCAGAACCAAGATGAGCATTTTTGAATATTATATGGTGTCCTCTCATATCTGATATTGTACATTCATGCTTGATGTCCAAGAAATAAAAGAATGGGAAAGTATTCCTATTTGTGTCATGAGCAAGTAAGGAAACCAAAAAGGAAGGTTGCCATGAGCACATATGGGACATCCCATTTGAGTTAGAATATGATTTAAGCCTCTTTTGCATTCACATATAGTTAGGTAACAAGATTATACTTATATTTTTTGAATTAGAAAGCTATAGTGGTCCCACTTGCCAGCCATGAGCACACTTGAGCTCTTTATGCAAACCATTGCCTTATGAGTTTCGAAACATGCCCAAACGTGGTGAGCTGCCCTAGCTTCCCTAGATGCCCCTTGTGCTCATGAACACCTATAAATACCACCTCTTGCTCACATTCATCTCATCCTAAAGCAAAGAATTGACACTTCCCTCTTTGTTTATTCTTGCCCTCTTCTTGCCACCCCTTCTCAGTTTCTTTTCTTTCTTGTGTGAGAAGTTCTTATTTTAGTATTTTAAAGAGTTGTTGAATTAGTTGTTGGTAATTAGAAGTTCTTGATGTTCTGAAAGTGGTAGATAAGGGGAACCTCTGCCAGATTCTATAAAGAAACTCGGATTAAGCTGTAGGGGATTTCTTGAACTCCTACTTTGCTCTTTCAAATTTTTTAGCATGTTCATGCTTGTCTGAATTCTAGTTTTTAGCTTGTTCTATTTTATTTTCATCATGTTTGACCATATTTAAATTTTAGTCTAGCATATGTTTATGTTTTAATTACTCATGAGAGCATACGACGCTTAAAATCCATGTATAGGATGCTATGTGATGTTTCAATGTTTCAAGTATGCTATGTGATGTTTTCATGTTTTCTTGATTTTTTTGAAATTTTGAAATTTACATTTTAAATTTCATTAATGATTATGTGACTCTTAAATATATAAAATTGAAGATAAGAACCACATCCTGTCATAGTGACCTGCATGGGTGCTATAGGTGTTCTTAACACATGCTTGGAGTGTGTGGTTGCAGGGCGTAACTAAGGGATACTTGGTACGTGGCATTCAACGAAAAGTGACAAAGAAATGTCTTTCCACTCTAAAGAGGGGTATCTTAATTAAGAACATCAAGGGAGTAGAACCCCTTTCAGTCTTAATGTCAGCTACAACCAAAAAGTTGTGTGAATCACTTAATGCATGAAAGTGCTTGAATTTGGATGTGATATTGATTTAAAATTGTAACTTAGTTGTTTAATAAATGATCCACAAGGTTATGTGCGCTTACCCCTTCCTTTTATTTTTTAGGAATTTGAAATGCACGATCAAGCTTGCCAAGGAATTAGAAAGTCTATTTTTAGAAAGTTTCTGTGTAAGGGCATATTGCCCAAATTTTGAATAAACACTTTCGCTGAATTTTTGTTTTAAATTTTAAAGTTATGTACTCTTTCTTTTGATTATACAAATTCAATAATGTATTTGTTTATTTTATAAATAAAGAGTTTGAAGTTTTCCTTTATTCACTTGTATTATCTTGTTGAATTTTAGACTCAATGGAGGTATATTTATGAGTATCTCAATAAGTGTTAGAATAAAGGAATTAAGATACAAGTTGTGTACTTGTAAATGTAACATAGGACCCAACCCACCTTGTGGTTAAGCTCAAACCTGTCTCTTGGGGGTTGGGGTGTTACAATGAATGCTTGAATGCTAGAATAACATGAGTTATATGTCCATGCTCAGTGTTTACTAGCCTTTATAACATGAGATGATTATTACTTTATTTATATTTCTATGAGATTATCAGCATGATTACGTTATTGTACAATGATGCATTGTGCATGATGACATGATAACTATACTCATTATGAGATGTTTGTTGATATTCAAATAAAGATAAATTAAGAGTTAAATCATGTACCATCATAGCGGTCCATGGGAGATTACTATGGGTGTTCTCACAATAAGGAATGATGGGTTTGTTCCTAGTTCCTAATGATAGAACTATGGTTGTAACCCTAGTTCTTTGAGGATGGAGTAATGGATGTGATCCTAGTTCCTAGGTTGGGTATTGGGTGTGCCCCTATCCCATTGGAATTTGGCATGTGGTACATTTTCCTCATTTTCTTCAACATGATAATGATGAGAGAACATTAGGGCTAGACCCTTTGGTCTGATTAACAACTATTGATAACTTAATATTTGAAACAGCCATTGTCTGATAAGTGTTTGCATGTTATGTGTTTGATTTAAATAATGTTATTGATGCATTGTGTATAATCCACTAGGCTCTCGAGCTGTAACACCCCAACCCCCCAAAAATAGGTTTAAGCTTAACCACAAGGTGAGTTGGGTCCTATGTTATACTTATAAGTATACAACTTGAATCACTTTCTATTATCTCAAGTCTTATCATTTTTCAATGAGCACACAACCCAATTATTTAACTTCAAATTTAATAATATTATTACAATAGAGATAAAAGAAATATTCACTCTTTATTTAGTTAATAAAATAAAAGAATACATATTTTAAACTCTTGTTTACCCAAATAAGTAAAAGATTACATGCCTTAATTCAAATAACTAGAACTTGAAAGAGAGTACATAGCTCTTAAAAATTGAAATAAAATTTATTGGAAGTCAAGTAATTTTAAAGTGGGCAACATGCCCTTACATTAAAAAAGAAGCTTTCCAAAAATAGAAACTTTCTAACTATCAGATTTTCATTCTCATCATATTCGATTTCTTGAAAATGTTAAAAAGAGAGGGGTGAGCACATAGCCTAGTAAATCATTCATCAAACAACTAACTTAATATTTCAAATTACTAACACATCCAAATTCACATACTTTTATACCTTAAGTGTTTCAATTGACATTGGGGGTCTATTTCGTTGATGTTCTCAATTTAGATACCCTTCTTTAGGGTGGAAGGACATTCATTTGTTACTTTTCATTGGACACCATGTACCAAGTATCTCTTAGTTGTATTTTGCAACCACACGCTCCAAGCACGTGTTAAGAACACCCATAGTGCCCATATAGGTTACTATGACAGTATGTTGTTCTTATCTTCACTTTCTCATATTCAAATTCACATAATGATGATACTAAATTAGAATATTAAATCTCAAAACTTAAACATTTAAGAAAGCATGGAAACACACAAAGCACGCTTGAAAACTTAAAAGCAAACGTAAGCATGGTTTCTAGGCATAAATGATCTCATGAATGATTAAAAATATGCAAACATACTAAACTAAAATTAAAATATGATCAATCATGCTAAAACTAAATAAATCATGCTGTAAACTGAAAAATAAACATGCATGAACAAGCTAGGAACTTGAAATAAGAAGACAGAAATTCTAGAAATTCCTTCCACCTCAATCCGAGTTTCTTGTTGAATCTGGTAGAGGTTCCCCATATCTACCACTTTCAGAATTTTTTTCAATCACCAACAAAAACACTGAAAACAACTCACTAGAAGATTGAAATTAATACTTCTCACTTGTGAATACAAGAGAAGTGAGAAGTGATGCCAAGAAGAAGGCTTAGAACAATCAAGGAGGAAATCTCAACTCTTGCTTTGGCATGAGAAGAATGAGAGCATGAGGGGGTTTATATAGATGTTCAAGAGCACTAGCGAGATGTTTTGGTCAGTCATGGGTAGCTTACAAAGTTTGGGCAAGTTTCAAAACAAGAGGGGACGATTTGCATAAAGAGGGCAATTGTGTTCATGGTTGGCAAGTGAGACCACTATAGCTTTTTAAGTCAAAAGATATGAATGTAATCTTGTTTCCTAACTATGTATGAATACAAAAAAGGTTTAAATTATATTCTAATTCAAATGAAACATCATATATGTGCTCATGACAACTTTTCTTTTTGGTTCCTTGCTTGTGCATCACACAAACACACAAGGAATACTTTCCCATTCTCTTATTTCTTGGACATCAAGCCTGGGTGTACACTATCAAATTTGAGGGGACACCATATAATAGTCAAAGATGTTCATCATGGTTCCAGGAAACTATCTAAGTAGGGTTGCTCAATGTGTGCACACACACATGTACATGGTTAGGCCGATTTTGGCTTAAGTGGGTGTGGGTGTACATAATCAAGTGGGGGCGTATATGGAATCATGTCCCATGGTTTCTAGACCATATAAAACGTCTACTAATGTGGGAGTAGTGAATCATTTGTATGGGATATGGGATTATTTTACAAGGATTCAAATAAAGGAAACATCACATGGAACTTTGGGTAGGGTGAGGGTACACCTGATCATGGTGTTCTACCCATGTGACTTGCACATGCTTAGGTTGGCCATGACTTCATGGGTTCATAAAAATTAAAAAAAAAGTAATATCTCCTTATTTACAAGGAATTATGATTTATAACTTATAATTTTGGAATCACATGAGAAAATTAAGAATTTCAATATACGGTTTGGCCAAATTGAATTTTATTTACTTTCTTTATGTAGAACCCACTGAAGGCATATGAAATGAAAATCCAAATCTTGGCCAATTGTCATGATTTTTGGATATGTTATTTATTTTGTTAGTTTATGTCATCCAATTTTGTTTCGGGTTATTTCGATTCTTCAAAGTACCCAAGATGCTAATTCTTTCTAATATGGACCCCATGAGCGACATTTGACAAATGAAAACCCTACTCTTAACCAATTGTTCAAACTTTTGGATATGTTGTCCAACTGATCAGTTCATTTCACCTTATTTTATTTCAAGTTGTTTTGGGTCCCTAAGGGTCACTAAATGTGAGTTTTGGAACATGCCAAATTTAGCCCTATAATGAACTTGATTTCATTTTGTACCCAAATCTTACTGAATAGACATTGGATTTCATTTCATCAAGTACAAAGCTTTTAGGGTATTACATGAGCTCACCCCACATTTTCTTTTCAGGAGATCATTGAAGAAGCCCCTCTGGCAAGTGCTAATTTGAGTACATAGACAACTGTAGATCCTACAGTTGAGATTATTCTTTGATATCTAGTTGAGTACTGAGATTAGATCAGACACATGGTGCGTTAGATGATTCTATTTGTTGAACCTCTTTATTTTGGGTTAGAGTATGACCACTTGAGCCAAGTTTTGGATAGAAACTTGAGATTTCCACTCGTATTTTCATTAAGTTGGTTATGCAAAATTATTACCTCATGTATCAAAATAAATGTTTTATATGAGATAAATATTGGTTGGTCTAAGAGTTTGATGTTTTATTTATATGGGATCTGCTATTGGAATGTCCAAGAGATTGATGAATTATTTGTATGAGATTTTGTATGTCTAGAAGATATTTAATGAGAATTGGATGTGAGAAAAGTAATGTCTTGGTCCTTGGTAGATGAAAAAAAATATGTCAAAATTTAATGGGATGTCTTTCCAAGTGTGATAGACGTGACATAAATGAAAGACTAAGAACTTGGGTTTTACATCATCAAGGGTTCAAGAAGAGGATGTACCAAAGACTGCTTTTAGAACAACTTGTGATGCATTTTGTATTAACTAATGCTCCTGCTATGTTTACAGATTCAATGCAATGGGTATTTAAGCCATATATAGATTAGTTAATTATTGTGTTTATTGATGATATTCTCATATATTCCAAGTATCAAGAAGCTCATGAACAACATCTCCATATTACTCTAAAGACTTTAAGAGGGAATAGATCGTACGCTAAATTTAGTAAATGTGAGTTTTGGCTAGATGAGGTGAAATTTTTAGGTCATGTAGTAAGTGCAGATGGTATTTCAATTGATTCTACTAAAGTTGAGGCTATTATCAATTTGCCAAAACCAACTACATTAACTGAGATTCATAGTTTTCTTGGTTTAACTGGCTATTATATAAAATTTGTAGGGGGTTTCTCTAAATTAGCCTCTCCACTCATAAAGATGACTTAGAATAATGTACCATTTGTGTGGACTTCAACATTTGAAGATGCTTTCATAGAATTGAAGAAGAAGAAGACCACTACTCCTGTTTTAGTCTTTCACAGCTTAGAAAAAATTAGAACTATATACAGATGCAACACAAACAGGTTTGGGAGGTGTGTTGATGTAGGAAGGTCAAGCGACAACTTCTATATGTAGACAGCTAGAGGTGCATGAGAAAAATTATCCTGTGTATGATCTAGAGCTAGCAGCAGTAGTTTTTGCTGAAATTGTGGAGGTATTACTTGTATGGAGAAAGGTTTACACTATATTTAGATCATATGAGTCTAAAATATCTATTTGATAAAAAAGATTTGAATATGAGACAACGTGGATGGTTGGAATTCTTGAAAGATTATGAATCTACTTTGGAATATCATCCTAAGAAAGCTAATGTGGTAGTAGATGAATTGAGTAGGAAATGAGTAGAGACTAGTGTAGTAGCTTTCTAGATGGCCCAAGAATGGAGACTTTTGGAGAGAGTAACTATGATAAGTATTCTCTCTATAGATCCACATGTTGATATTTGTGCTCAAATGCAAATTCAGCTAATTGACTCTCATATTCAAAAGATCAGGGAGTTACGGTAACATGATCCTAATTTGACTAAGTATGAAACTTGGGTTCATAGTGCAGATAGAGTTGATTGGTAGAGAGGCGCTGACGGTGTGTTACATTATCACAAAATGTTATGGATACTTGTTGATAAGGAGCTGAGGGCAGCATTACTTGAAAAGGCACATAGATCTTAGTATACTATTCATCTAGGGTCTAAAAAATGTACCATGACATGAAGAATACAATTTGGTGGCATAGGATGAAGAAAGATATAGCTGAGTATGTGTAGAAATGTAGTATGTGCTAACAAGTAAAAGCTGAGCATCAAAGATATGAAGGTCAAATGCAACCCTTAACCATTCCAGAGTGGAAATGGGAGCATATTACTATGGATTTTGTTACATCTTAGGGTAGATATGATGCTATTTGGGTTAGTATTGATCGATTGACTAAGTCTACACATTTTCTTCTAATGAACCATAGAGACTTGATAGATCGCAAAACAGATTGTATATTCAAGAGATTTTGAGATTGCATGTGGTGCTTGTGTCTATTGAGTCAGATAGAGATCCGTAGTTTACATCGAGGTTTTGGTAGGTTATTCACTCTCAATTTGGTACCCATCTCTGTCTCAGTATAGCATTTCACCCATAGATCGATGGTCAGACTAAGATGATGATTTAGACATTAGAGGATATGCTCAGATCATGTACATGGAGTTTGGTCGGACTTGGAGTGAATATTTATCTTTGTGTAGGCTACTTTTGGCATGGCACCGTATGACAACAATTATCACGCTACTTTTGGCATGACACCATATGAGGCTTTATATGGTTAATTGTGCAGATCTCCAACTTGCTGGTATGAAGTTGGGGAATCACAATTGTTGGGCCCAGAATTTATTGTAGATCACATTGAAAAGATTAGACAAATTAAATAAAATTTAAATAAAGCTCAAGATCGTCAAAAGAGTTATTTTGATAATCAGCATAGACCTTTGGAATTTGTAGTGTATGACGAAGTACTATTGAAGGTTTCTTCTCAAAAAGGTCAGATGAGATTTGGAGTGAAAGGGAAATTAGCTCCACACTTTGTAGGAACATTCAAGATTTTAAAAAGAATTAGTCAGTTGTGTACGAACTTGCTCTACCTCCTTAGTTGGATGGTGTGCGTAATGTGTTTCATGTGTCTATATTAAAAAAATATTATCTAGATCTGACACATATTTTAGCTTTAACACAAACACAAGTTGGGGAGGATACTACATATGAGGAAAAACCTATTGAGATCATAGCTAGAATATTGAGATCACAGCCAGAAGAATACAAATGCTGCGAAACAAAAAAATTCTGTTAGTTGGAGTTAAATAGGAATTCCATGATAATGAACATCAAACTTGGGAGGGTGAAGATTAGATGCGGGAGCAATTTTCAAATCCTTTCACAACTTAAGGTATGTTTTTTTAATTTAAATTTTGAGAACGAAATTCCTTAAATTGGGGAGATTTGTAACACTCCATATTTTAATTTGACACGTAAATTAATTTTAGTAAAAGTAAATGTGTATAAATACATGCATTTGTACGAAATATGCATGTACATACATGTTAATTACATGGATGTATTAAAAATACAAGTTATATATATAAATTTAATAAAATTAATTATTTATTAGAATTATAAGTAATGGGTAAATATAAATATAAATATACACATATATACATACATACATACACACACACACACACAAATATATATATATATGCATGGGATTCATTTTCTCTTGTGTTTGTTCCAATCAAAGATTAGGAAATGGAAAAATGGGTAATATATATGTATAAGATGGATGCGACCAAAGCAATTGAAAAGAATAATAAAAACCAAATACAAATGCTTTAAGTTGGTGTTGAGAGAGGTTGCAAACAAAAAAAAGGATAAAAGAAAAATAAAGGAAAAAGAAAGAAGCTCATTGGTTACCATATAATATATGTAAAGTGGGACAACAGCTTATTTGCTTCATCTTGTTTTCATTCCACAAACATGAAATAGTCCAGAAACAGAAACCGAATGAGAAAAAGGGAGAAAACAGAAGGAAAATTTGATTTTTAATGGATTCGATGCGCAGGTAAGTCATTTCTCCTAATTTTTGTTAGAAAAAAGTTAAGTAAACCACATACTATGATCCTAAAGGTATAATTTTTATGCTAGGTGGTCTTTTATAGTAGTACGCAAAAATGGAGTATCACCTCACTATTAGTAAAACTCGGTAAAAATTATGTCAATACACGCGTTGTGATACGTAAATAACAAATATGTAATTAGTTTTCTTTCCTTTATCCTATAGATACTAAAATAAATACTCGAAGTTGATGAACCTTAAGGGGCTTTTGGGTGTTAAAGCCAGATAAAATTTTAATTGGATCCCATAAGAATTTAGAGAATAAAAATTTGTACCCATCAATACCAAATTCATGAAGTTTTGATATTAATTGGAATTTCGGTGACTCATTGATCAATTGGGTTATTTATAAAAATTTACAAAATTAGTAAAAATATAATTGGGAAGCTTAATTGTTTTATTTTCTGCTATAAAAATATTTTATATGAGTAGAAAATTAATCTTAAAGGTTATTTAGAATATTCGGGTTAATGCGTATCAATACTTGAGGTTTAATGCACGTACAAGACTAAATATGAAAAATAAATACATTAGAAATTATTTATAAAAATGAATTGAATTTTATTTCTGCATAAGAAATGATTTGGTGATAGGATAATTTTGGTGGATCGGAGCATAAATTTTGGAGTGGATATTAGAAACTGAATGGATGGTAATTTTGGTGAGTATTATTTATTTTTGGTATTACGCAAGACATTGATAATATATTAAAATTTCTAATTTTTATTAAACAAGAATTGATGCACAAGAAGATATATATTAAATGAAATAATGGATTATATTATTAGATACGTAGTAAATTTTGGAGAGATTGGTTATTATACTAAGAGTGATAAACATGCTAAACAGAATTAGCTATTGGTATTTTGGGAGTATTTCTTTATCTTGGTTATTTATATGACATTGTAGATACAAAAATGATTTGAATGTAAGCATCATATTTTAATAAAAATATGTTGCATTTGATTTAAAATTCATGAAATTATATTTGCATGGCGGTGTATTTTGGATTTGCAAGAGCAGATCTAAAGTACGATATCGTTTTGATGGACTAAGCCATGAGAAATAATACTTCTGATGTGATAATCCATGTAGGATAGAGCCATGAGAAGTTTCAGCCTTTCTCTATGTGATAATCCTTGAAATAATTGTAAACTTTGTGGTAATTAGGGATGCAGTCTATTATTGTCAAGACCAAATAAGAAATGAGACTGACTCTATTTCTGAAAGATGTGAATGTGCATGTGTTTTGTTAAATGTGCATGATTGAAAAAGATAACTTGATCACTATGTTGAGTCCATATATGTATAGTTTAAATTTGCATGATGAATTCAAATGTGTTACTTAATTTGATTTTCTACATGACTATTTAAATGCATCAAAATGCCATAGATAAAGAATATTCCTTGACATGTTGTAACTCACTTATATTCTTCAACATTTCAGGAACAGATAGGAAAGGAAAATGACCAACATAGGAAGAGTAGAAGACTCTTTAGTTTCTATTGTATGCATAGGTTAAATTGTTTTGTAAGCTCGTACATTGTATAATTATACTTGTCACTATATATGTAATATCATCTAGAGCGATGTAAATTTGTTTACACTAGATAAGAATGTGAAAATTTGTAGATTTTGAGTTATGAATGATGATTGATGGTTATATATTGAACATTATCTATGATTGAATTATTGAAGCGTGAACAATTTATCAAGTGATGACTTTCCTTTAGGATAAGTCAAAATATTAGGGGAGCATTTGTTAAAAATTTTTTATGGATATTGTAGAATACGGGGTTAGAGAGGTTGACACAGTATAATATATGTATGTGTAGCATATATGGTATTATGTGCTAGTCGTTATGTCACCTTTAAGAGGTGGGTTGCAGCATGTAGGCAAGGAAAGATATAGCGACAAATAGCTATGTATGTACTCATTGGAGACGTTTGTTACACAAAGGACTTCAGCCTCCTATATTTGAAATTCATATCAAAGGCTCAAGTAAAGCAAGTATACTAACATTTGTGAAAATGACTCAAGAGGAAGAACTCTCACCCACAAAGTATTATGACAAGGCTACCATTGGCCAACACTAACCACAGACACACTTGATATAGCTCAAAGGTGCAATAATTGCCAACGCACTACCTTAATCCTTGCACCCCTAAAAGGTTTAATGCCCATTCAAATCCCATAAAATCTTATAAGCTCTCATATAATATGTAAAATCAAGTAAGATTTGCAATAACAGTAGTTGGTTACTTTATGCAATAGGCAAAAGTAGAGTCATTAGAAAAATGACTAAGCAAAAGATGATGAAGTCTTCATGGGAATCAATCGTGTGTCAATCTGGAACACATTGTACAATATCTCAAATAACAAAAAACAATGAGACAATGCTAGAGTTATAAAAATTTTGCTCAGACCTAGGAATTTGACATTTCCTTTCAACACCTGCTCCTTTGCAAGTAAACAAGCAAATAGAAGCTTAATATAAAGTAATTAAGCATACATTGAAGATTGGGATTAAAGGAAAAAAAGGGTGTTTAGGCTAATGAGCTACCACAAGTTCCTTGGTCTAAACTTATCACAACAAGGATTGCCACTAGTAAAACACCATTTTCCTTAGCATTCTACATTAAAGTAATCATCCTAGTTAAGATTGGAATCCCAACACTTAGGATTTCACACCAGAATGGAAAACTAATTGTGAAAGGGATTAAGTTTCATTTGGACTTACTAGAAGAAAAAGGAGAAGAATCACAAGTTCATCTTATTATATATCAAATGGGAATCAAGAAGTGTCATAATATCAAGGTCAAGCATAATAGTTTTAGAGTAGGAAACCAAATACATTCAAAGGTAATGCCCAACACCAAGGAGACATGATCAAGAACACTCAACCTTAATTGGGAAGGGCCCTATTGAATAGTAGTTGCACCAAGTGATGGAGTTAATGAGTTAGAAGATCTAAACAAATGCAAAGCATTTGAAAATTTACTATCAATAAACATATGTAAACTTTTCAAAATTAATAAAATAGTGGAAATTGTGATGCAACTCACTAGGTTAGAATGTCAATTGATATCCTTGGGTTCAAGCACGATCATTTGCTTAGACTATTGCCAAGTAGAGGGCCTCAAAAAAGTTTAGGGTACCTTTGGTCCAAGTAGGATCATCTACTTAGATTGTCAGCAATAAGAAAGCCTTATAAAGGTTTGGAGTACCTTGGGATCTGAGTAGGATCTGGACTACCATTGGAAAGAAGGCCTCAAAAAGGTTTAGAGTAATGTGGGGTTTGAATAAGATCATCTGCTCAACCTACTATAGGGAAGAATGCATTAGCAAAGTTAGATTATCATGAAGTTTGAGTAGGATCATCTACTAGGAAAAACATTTAGAAAAAAAGATGCAACCAAGAGCTCATAAGACAACGTGACTATCCGACAAAAAACAACACATAGTTATGAGCCAAATTGTGAAATTTTTTCTGGATTTGCCTAAGTCCATAAACCCAACTTAGATGTGGATTTGGATCCAAGTTCTAAAAAATTTGTTGAAGTCCATAATCTTTGCTCGAAATTGAGAAAAAAAGGGGTCCTTTTATACCTCAAACAAGGGTCAAGATAATAAGACATATTTTCTATAATATAAGCCTAGTAGATGTCCATGCCCACAATTTGAAAACTTTTTGAAGTTCATTGAACATACTAAACCTAGATCCCAATTTTAGGATATCTTAAGTTTATGAACTCTACTTGGATTGGGTAGAATTGAAAGTCACTTATGAAAAATTCTTTAAGTCCACGTTGTTTTTGCAGGACATGCCCAACAAGACAATGGTGCTCAAGAATGGTTTACTCAGATCATAAAATAATGTACAAAAAAAGTTACGCAAGAAAAAGCGATCGAGAAGATTTGAAGAAAACACTTTTCATTCATCATCGTTAAAAATTACATCATTTTTGCATTATCACAAAAAAGAGAAATAAAAAATAAGAAGAAGAAGATATACATAAAAGAGGGAAGAAGATAGAAGAATTAGTTGGTAGAAAGATCCATGAAGAGGGGAAGGAGCTAGTGCTCACCCTTAGCCACTAAGCTTGGTTTGGGCCATCCAAGTATGAGTTTCCCACATTCTTGGGTTCATTTTGTCATCTCTTTGAACTTTATCATGCTATAGGAGTTTGGGATACAATGTCTTGCTTTTCATGGCTAAAGCAACACATTTTCATTTCTTGCACTACATACGACGACAACTATGGTTTCATGTAAATGACTAAATTTTCGTGTTCAATTCTCCTTTCTCAGATCATAATTTTTCACATTTCTTATGTCTTTTTGAAGTTAGTTTTGGGTACATTCTTGTAGTGTAAGGTTCAATGTCTAATGTCGTTGAGACCATGCTCTAAAACGAGTCCAAAATTGGTTGATCACACAGTCTCATGTCTTGGATTTTTGGATCAAAAACCAACCATATTTGAGAGGTTGATTCCCAATATATCTTTCACAATTTGACTCATTGTTTTAGCATTATAATCATGGAAATGCCCACTTTCCACTGATGTTCAAGGCTATGTACCATATGGTCTAAGTTCTACACAGATTGAAGCCAAAGTGCTTAAGAATAAACACTTGGACTGTCATGTGAAAGCATGTGTTTGTGTGTGATTTCATGTGCATATGGAAGGAAATTGAAAGAATGGTTAGAAATGCTTACAAAGGTCCTAGGTTACTAATTTCCTACCCCTCAAGTGCTACTCATGGATCCCCCACACACACACACTTCACACAAGGATTTTGCCAAAGGGTGTTCAACTCATCCTCATTCAATTATAGATGAAGGGGAAGGGCCTTGTAGGGTTGGTAGTGAAGGTCATGGTGACTCTCCATAGGTGCATGGTGATGCTTAGCCACTAATAGAGGCATGTTAGATTGCTTAACAAGGATGGGAAAGCATTTAATGTCAGTTGGTGAAGAATATTGCTCATGGTAGCTCATGATGCTTATGGCATAACCAACATTAACCCATGATTTTAAGCACATGGATGGGTGTAAGCACATGATCTTGCCATGGTTGTGAGCATCTAAGTCCCTTCTACACACTAATGCATGATATTCCTAACACTAGTCCCTCAGATGATGGCAAACAAGGTGCAAACATGGCTAGTCAACTTTGTGCACTTTTTGGGTAGTGCAGTTCATTGTAGCGCAGTGCCATTTTTTAATATCTCCTGAACATCCAAAGCATTTTGACTTGAAGCTCATTGGTAATTCAATTGCTTTGACTTTGAAATAATTTTTTAAAGTTTTTCTATTTGCATGTCAATGTGGTCAATTTGGCCAATTTTGATTGTTTTTGGTTATGGTTGACCATGGTTAATCTTGTAGATTAATTAAGGTTAATTCATGTCTAATTAAAGACCAAAATTTTGTAGTATTATTCATATGGTCTAAGTTTTGCATAAACTTCACCCACAGTGGGTGAGAAATACACAAAAATTTCTATTTGTAAATATGTCATTTCATGTGAATATGGATATAGAATTGAAAGGGGGTTAGAAATACTTACAAAGAGTCCTAGAGTGAGGGTTTCTCAGTTTTAAAGTGTTATCTGCAAATTTAACACTTGTACACACTTTACACACGAAATTTTGCAAAAGGGCACAACTCATCCCTACTCAATTTATAAGCAATGGGGAGAGTATAAAGCATGTAAGGATTAGTGGAAAGGGGTATAGTGGTTCATCTTAGGTGCATGGTGGTGCTCAACCACTCATGAGCTTGTGCTCACTTGCTTTGAGAAGTTGAAGAGGCATTTAATGTTGGTGGCGAATACCATTATTCATCGACAATTGTAATTTTGGTGGAGTGGTTATGTTTGACCCATGATTGCAAGCACGCATATGGGTTTGAGCACATAATCTTACCATGATTGTGAAGTTTTAAGTCTACTTTATACACTGACATATGACATGCCTTGTACTAGTCCCTTTGGTGATGGCAAAGATGGTCCAAACATGGCCATGTAGCCATGTTCGATCAATAGGTGTTCTAGGTAATACAACATGTTGCATCACGCCTTCCCTTTCTTTTCTTTTTTTAATATCCTCGGCATCAATAGCATTTTGGCACTAAGTTCGTCACCCAATTCAAATGTTACAACCTCATAATAATTTTTTTCAAAATTTCTCAACTCTCATGTAAGAGTGGCCAATTTGATCTATTTTCAGCTATGGTTGGTTACAATTGACCATAGTTCATTTTAGTGATAATTAGGGTAATTTTACGACTAATGGTCAAAATTTTGGGCTATTACATGGAAGAAGGATCCGGACTTCTTCCAACTAGAGCTTGTACTCTAGTGAAGGATTGTAATACCCCGAAAAATTTGTACGAAATGCAATTAAATGAAATAAGTAAATATTGAACCTAGAAAGTTTCATGAAATTTTTGAGATACAAAATTGTGTATATTTTAAATTATAGCTAAAACGAGAAATAAAATCAATTGAGGGAAACGTGTAGAAATTTTAGTATACAAAAAAATATAAGGAAAGGTTGGGTATTTAAATAAAAAATATCAAATCAAAAGAGTTTTGAAATATCATAATATAGTATAATATTTAACTAGAAATATAAAAAAGCAGAATAATTAAATGATATATTTGGGTTCCAAAAATTAGCAAGTTAATTCCCTACAATTCAAAGTGTTGTATAAATAAATAAAGATAAATTAATTCCCTACAATTATATGAAAATTGAGGTATAATTGTGGTGAGGCCTAAATTATACATGAGAATTTCATTCAAATTATGGAATTAGCAAGTCTAACATGATCAAAAAAGAAATTAGAAACATGCCATAAGTATTTGTGCACAAGAGACAAAATTAGTAACCAAAATGAAATAAACTCAACAGAATGTATTAACAACTTCTAAAATAATTGCTTACTAATATATGTGCTTGGTAAAAAGTAAAATAGAGAATTAGGAAGGATTCTAAAATGAAATCAACTCAAAATAATGTATTAGCAACTTCTAAAATAATTATTACTAATATATGTGTTTGGGAAACAAGTAAAAAGGATAATTAGAAAGGTTTCTAAAATAAAATCAACCCAAAAGAATGTATTAGCAACTTCTAAAACCATTAATTACTAATTCTTATGGATAGGAAACAAATAAAATAGAAAGGAAAAGAGTTTTAAAAAGGTTTCTACAATGAAGACACCCCAAACTTGCCAATTTATGCCTATTAGAACTCTATATAAACTTAAGCATGAGCACTGTTCTCTTCATCTCAAAGCAAGAGTTGATTAGATCCTTCTTTCATTCTATAGCCTTTCTCTTGACACCTCTTTTCGATTATTAAGAGTTCTTGAGTGTGAAGTTTTTAGTTCTTGATTGTTCCTAAGATTCTATACATCTCAGAGGGTGGAAGTGTTGCTGAAATTCTTATTTGTAAAACTAAGATTTCAATTCAATTGAGGTGGAAGTGATTTCTAAACTTCTACTTTGTTGTTTTAAATTAATTAGATTTCCATGCATGTGTTAGATTCGATTTTTTATGCATATTTTAATTTCAGTGCAGTATATATGCCATATTCAAACCATGCCATGCCTAGATCTCACATGCTTAGGTTTATTTTGAAGAATGATGCATGTCTTCGATGTTGATGTGATCATCATGCTGAATTTATTTAATTTAGTGAATGATTCATGTATGTTTGATTAAAGAAAGATGATTAATGATGAGAACCATGTACTGTCACAATGATTCATAGGGTTATTATGGGTGTTCTTTATATATGATTAGTTCATATAGGTGATGTCCCAAAATACTTGGAATATGGGTTAGGCCTTAAGTCCAATGAAACTTGGTATAAAGGAATGTCTTTTCACTCAAGGGAGATATTTTGATAAGAATATCAAGGCCTGAAACCCCTTTCAATCTAATTTACAACTATGAACAAGAAATCATTTCAAACACCTAATGATTATAAGTGTTTGACTTGGATGTATTATTGATTTGAAATAATGATTTAGTTGTTTTAGAATGATCCACTAGGATTTATGCTCACCCTTCCTACTTAAATCTTTGAGGGAATTGATTAACTAAAGATGCACAATCAAGACATAGAATATCTCTACTTAGAATACTTCTATTTAATTGTAAGGGCATGCTGCCTAAATTTTGATATTCCGCTGTAATAGTTTGACTTGAGTTATGTTCTCTTTCCTTTATTCAATAAATAAAGAATGCTAAAAATTTCTTTTTATCTCTAATTGCTTTGTCTTGTTTGATTAATTATTTAAATCTAAGTGAGTTAAATACTTTAAGTATTCAATGACATTTGGGATAAAAAGAACTAGAAAGTCAAGCGTGAGTCACTTGTAAAATAATACTGGCCCGAACTTGCCTTGTTGTTAAGTCCAAATAAGAACTTGGGGCTTCAGGGTGTTACAAGGACGCCTTGAAATGTTTGGACGATTTTTGGAAGAAGTGGTTGATTCCAGTCTACAACCTCCTCCAGACCATTGAATCAAGGGCATCGAGACATTAAGCTACCACTCACAATGAGAAGAGTGGTACAAGTTGATTCAGTAGTAACAAACCCTTGATTGGGAGCCATCTTAAACTCAAACTTGCTTCCAGAAGAGAGAGCCAAAACTTCATCTATAAACTTAGAGAAAATGTGAAAAAAAAATTATCAAGCAGGAAAAGGGCAAAGGTGGGGGAGGTTTGACAAGGGATATTAAAGAAGAAAAGTTAGGAATAATTTGAGTAGGAAAGCTTGAAGTCGTTTGTCTTGAAACTTTGATAAAAATGATTGAATGGGGGTGTTGTTTATAGGAAAAGATTGCCTCACTTAAATAATTTGATTTTTTGACTTGCACCCCTAGAAATTCATGAACAATACAAATAGAGCTGTATGAACATATATGAGATGACCAAAGGCCACAAGTGGGTATTGATTTCAAATATCTCAAGGAGCATGATGACGAAAAATAAATATATTCCTTGGCAATCCAAAGAACACAAACTTGGTGGTAAATGTTAGACAATCTACTTATCAAAGGGTCAAAGACTAAGTTGAACATGTAGAATGCATTGTTATGTATCTTACGTTGAAAAAGTAGAATCGAGCTCAAATAATGTCTCATGGCATTTGAAAAATGCATGATGCTAATTGAAAGGGTAAAGGGCATAGATTCAAGTTCTGAGATGCCCAAATGCCCTAGTTAATTCAAGATGACCCATCCATGGATGAGTATGGGAGATGAAACTTTGGGAACCTACTTACTGTTATGTAACACCTCGACCCTCGTACGTTCATTTGGACTTAACCATTTGTGGACATAACCACTATTGCATCCGTTGTCATAACAACTGTTGAAACAATGGACTTAACCATAGGCCAGGTCCTATGTTACTTTATAAGTGACACACACTTGCCTTTTTATTCCCAATATCCCATGCCATAAAAACTAAATAAGGCTACATTATAAGAGATAAAAGGAACTCCAAATCTTTATTAAATCATAAAAGAAAGTTCACAGTTTCAAACAAAGAAAACACAACGAAAATTCTAAGATTTGGGCAACATGCCCTACATGAAAAAAATAAAGAACCCTAAAAGGTAGACGTTCCACATTCTTCTTCATAAGATCAAATCCCTAAAAAATGTTAAAGGAAGGGTGAGCTAAAAGCTCAGTGGATCTTAAACAACTATTTTCATATTCAAAAACATTAACACATCCGCAATTCAAAAACTAGCACAAATTAAGCATATCAATCATCAATTTGTGTGAAGTTGTGTCTTAGACCAAAATAGTTTCTCAACCCTTGATGTTCTTCACCAAGTGCCTCCTTAGAGTGAAATATGGCATTAGCCAATTTCATTGGACCTTGGAACTTAGGGACTCTTACCCACCAACCAAGCACTTAGGTCATAAGCCTTATGAACAAATCATAAGAGAAGAACACCCATAGTGTTACTTAAACAACTATGATGGTACATTGTTAAAATCACCATAATCTGATATTTTAATCTCATAATCATGAAGCATAAATAAAATATCAGAATATTGCATTAAATTGAAAAATAAAAACAAAAACGTTACATCCATCATACATAATCATGCATCAAACATATAAAAAGAAAAAAAAAACCTAAACATGATACTAACATAAATGGCATTACTAATGCATGATATAAGGTAGATAATCAGATCTGAAATGTTCATGAATGATAAATGAAAACTGAAACAAGACATAAAAGAAACTTCAACGATCAAATCATCAATAATGAGCATGTTAATGGCTTGAATATGGAAAAGGCGTTTAAAAGGGCAACTTCTACCTTAGCTTAAATGTTTCGAAAAAACCAGCAGCGTTTCCTCCACATTTTTGTCACTTCAAACCTCTACAAAACCACTATATAATGATCACTAAAACTTTGAAACTAAAAGCCTTTCCTTTGGCACTAAATGAGAAGTCAAGAAGAGGAAAAGAAAGAAGAAGAAGAGCGCACACTAGTGTTGTTTTCACTTGCTCTTGGAATGAATGATTTGTGAGCACTACAAGGGGGTATTTATAGTTTTCAAACACGCTAAGGGACGTCCATGGGCAGCTAGGGCATCTCTCATTGTTTGGGCAAGTTTCCAAACACTAAAATTAGGACATGGTAAGTGTGCATATTTTGGCATGTGTGCATATCTCTTTTGTGGGCCCACTAACGATCTTGTTAGTCTTTGTTTCTAATTCAATTTTAGAGATTTAAATTCCTCTAAAACCATTCTAAAATGGTCTTGTATGTCCCATAGAGAGAGTGAATATTCCTTCATATCTTTCTCCTTTAATTCCTTTGCTTGCTCATTACATTTAGGCAAAAAGGCATGTTTTCTTCTATTTCCTTTCGACGTCTAGCTAGTGGGTGTATGATATCAAAGCATGAGGGAAACTCAATCACATGCTGATATTTAAATCTAATCCCCTAGGTAATCTTCTAATTTGGTCATGAGCATGGGTGGCGTCCCATGTGTGAGAATCACACAATCTAGGCACCAAAATGGGAGAGTAAAGTTTCCATTTTTTATTCTCCTTTGTGTGTGTGGGACGGCTAGGGTTTTATGAGAATCAAATTAGATTTCAAACCTTCCTAGTTAGGTCAATTCACATGTGCGCGCACACACATGTGCATGGGTGGACCGGTTTTTGCTTAGGTAAGGCATGGTGCACATGATCACTTACTTGATGTATGGAATCAATCTTCATGGATTTCCAAATCCTAGGTGGGATGGCCCAAATTCTTGGTATACTGAATCAATTGTGTGGTACATTGGATCATGATTAATAGAATCAAATAAGGGAGGACGTCCCATGCTGGTTGAGTACAATGGGGTGCACCCAATCATGGAGTTCCACCCATGTGACTTGCACATACTTTGGATCGTCATGCCTTCATGGGTTCACATGAATTTAATAAAATTTAATATCTCCCTAACCACTAGGAATTTAGGTGTATAACCTATAGTTTTGGAATCACATGATCAAGACACAAATTTTAATGTATAGTTTGGCCAGAGGCATTTTTTCTTTAGAAACTTTCCTTATTTAGAACTTGTCGAATGCATTAGGCAAATGAAAGTTCAAACCTTGGCCAATTGGTCTGATTTTTTTGGATATGTCATGTGTCTTGCTAGTTTATGCCATCCCCTAAAGTTTTGAGTCATTCCGAGTTCAATAGGTACCTCTATTCTTTGTTCTTTCCAAATTTGGATACCCCTGTAGGGCAAAACCCTAATGTTGGCTGATTGGGTTGATTTTCAAATATGTAGTCTAGTTTGTTGGTTCATGACACCATACCTCATTTTTGGGTTTTTTTAGGTTCATATGGTTCACCAAATGAGAATTTTGTATTTTCTGTATTCAGCCCTAAAATGAGGCTAGATTCATTCAAATTTTACTAAAAAGATGGAAATTTATTATTTCGTTGAGTGTAAGGTTTTCAGGTTATTACAACCTACCCTCCTTACAAAAATTTCATCATTGAAATTTGTGCATGGTCAAAGATTTCTACTGAAAAGGGGTGGATACTTCGTCTTCATTTTTCAGGTGGCTTCTTCCACTCCATGATGTTTCCACAGTACCTTTACCAATGGTATGTCTTTTGTTCTCAGTTTCTGTACCTTGTGATCGAGAATCCTGATAGCTGCTTCCTCGTAAGTGGCATCATCCTGGATGTCTACTTTCTCCCAGTGGATAATGTGAGAGGGGTCTGGTTCATACTTCCTCACATTGATATATGGAACACATTATGAGTTGGAGTCATTCGACGAGGTAAGTCCAACTCATAGGCACATTCTCCAATTATTTTGAGTTTCAAAGGGTCCCACAAACCATCGCTAAGTCGTCTGGGAACACATCCTCGTACTCACTAACCATCGCTAAGTCTTGTATTCTTCCCAAGCCTATAGATTCTTCTTCAATAAGCTCCTCGAGTGCACTCGTCTGCTTTAGATAGTTTAGCGAGGCTAGGGATGGACTCCTCTGTAGTCTCTGCATGTCCTAATTGATCTTAACGGTTTCCCCATAAGGTAGGGTTATGGTTACTCTCTTGGGACAATCTATTTGAGCTTGGTACTGGTCTAACCAATCCATCTCCAATATTACACCATACCCATGAAAAGGTAAAGTACATAAATCAACCATCAACAGTCTATCCCCAAACCAAACCATAGGTCACAACTACACATTCCTTTTGAGGTTATCATGGTCCCTATTGGTGTGGACACATTCAAAGTTACAGGTAGTGTTTTTGTCACAAGTTGCAACCTATTGGTTAGTTCTTCAGAGATAAAGGATTTTGAGGCATCCGAAACAAATAACAATCTTACAGCAACATTAAACAATAGGAACATACCTTCTACTACAGGGACCTGGTCTTCCTGGGCCTCAACCGCAAACATTTTACCTTGGTTCTGACCACGACCCCGATTCTATGCCTGATTGGCATTCTGATTCTAAGGTTGGGCTTGAGGACGACCTCCTCCCTGAGTGTTATGTGGTTGCTGCTATTTGGTAGCTTGGGCTAGTGCAGTCGGGCAGTTTCTAGCAATATGGCCCCTCTGCCTGCACAAATAACACAACCGCAGTCTCTTTGCTTGCTCCCTTGCCTCATCCTTATTTTGCCTTTACCTTTGTGGAGCTTTACCATTCTTGTGTTTCTTGTTGGCCCCTTGTTGGTTTTTCTCGTTTCTGGGCCGCTTCTTATTTCCCCTCAACCGTTTTTCCCAGTCGAGTTCCTGTTCCAGAATTAATGCTCGTTCTACGATCTCCTTATGGTTCGAAGGTCCAGAGACCTTATGAAAATCTAATGGCCTTCATTTTTTCTCCCTTGATTAAATCTAGAGAAAACTTCGCCAACTCCATAAACTTTCTTTCATATTCGGTTACCATCAAGCATCGTTGGCTTAGCCTAACAAACTCTTCCTGAATCTTTCGTAGCCTAGCTTCAAGGAAGAACTTCTCGTAGAAATGTTCCTTGAATTCGACGCTGCTCATCTTCTCAACGTCAATGTTTGTTTCAGCAACAATTCGTACTACCATGACTCTAGATTCAGTTTCTAGGTTCTCAATTTATTTAGTGGCCTAAAAGTTTTTCTTCTAGGTTCTTTTCATGCATGAGTACAGGACTTGATTTCAAAGCAAGTAAATAAACAACAGAGCATGTTTTTCACACAATCAAACAGTTCACGCTAGCACAACAAAGTTTCAAGCTTCCACCTAAGCTTTCAGAATCAAGTGCCCCATCCCACCCTACCCCTTCCACTTAGCCTTTCACCTAGAATAGAGCTGCACCCAAAGAATTTTGCAAATTGCTCGATAACTATGGTTCTCGAGCCCAGTACACCCAATTGTCCCATCCAAATTGAGCATAGAGAAACCCATTCTGCCATAGCCACCGATCATTCACCATACATGGCCCATCATTCTTCGAGTCCAAGTCCCCTTTGTATCCTCGAATTTCTATGCACCCCATCCTACATAGAAATCGAAAAGTACAGAAGCTTCCTGGTCTCATATCCTGATCAAACAATTTTCTGTTTTCACACGAGTTTCGGTCTCTGGCCTATGTCTTAGAGATTTATGCTTTTCATCTACTATGTCATTCATGGTTACACCCTAAGGTAATTTCCAAGACCTATGATTCACTTCGGTTGACTCACAACCTTTATCTTGTCATGATACCACCTTTAGCATCTTCTAAATTCTTACCCTAATTTTCTAACCTTCTAATTTTCTTTATATAGGAAATAGGGGCGTTCTTCAACTCAGACCACTCATATAAGCTGGTGGGACAACCTCCAGATTGGTCGGCGAGACTGAAGTCTACTTAGCAATTGTGTTTTTTATGGCGGGATAACCCACCTCCCTTTCAATGTTTAACTTTACTCGGGACAAGGCTTACCCACTATCAGCTCAACTTGCAATCTTTGTATCCAAACAAAACATTTCAAAAATATTTATTTCCTTTTTGAAAATACTTTCTAAAAATGTTTTTCAATTTCAAAATAGAAGGTAGGGCATTTTAATTCTAAGTGAAAACCTAATTTTGAGTTTATAATTCTTGTCAAGCAGCTAATACTTTGACTTTCTAATCCTAGCCCAACAACATGTGTTTAGGCTTGTCTTTCTATTTCTAGCCCAAAGCACCTAACGCCTAGGCTCTAATACCACCTTTGTAACACGCCGAACCTCGTACATTTGTGGACATAACTACTGTTGCATCTGCTATCATAACAGCTGTTGATACAGTGGACTTAACCATAGGTCGGGTCCTATGTTACTTTACAAGTAACACACACTTAACTTTCTATTCCAATATCCCATGACATAAAAACTAAACAAGGCTACATTATAAGAGATAAAAGGAATTCCAAATCTTTATTAAATCATAAAAGAAAGTTCAAAGAAAACACCACAAAAATTCTTAAGATTTGGGCAACATGGCCCTACATGGAAAAAATAAAGAACCCTAAAAGGTAGACGTTCCATATTCTTCTTCATAAGATCAAATCCCTAAAACATGTTAAAGGAAGGTTGAGCTAAAAGCTCAGTGGATCTTAAACAACTATTTTCATATTCAAAAACATTAACACATCCACAATTCAAGCACTAGCACAAATTAGACATATCAATCATCAATTTGTGTGAAGTTGTGTCTTAGACCAAAATAGTTTCTCAACCGTTGATGTTCTTCACCAAGTGCCTCCTTAGAGTGAAATATGGCATTAACCAATTTCGTTGGACCTTGGAACTTAGGGACTCTTACCCACCAACCAAGCACTTAGGTCATAAACCTTATGAACAAATCATAAGAGATGAGCACCCATAGTGTTACTTAAACAACTATGATGGTACATTGTTAAAATCACCATAATCTGATATTTTAATCTCATAATCATGAAGCATAAATAACATATCAGAATATTGTCTTAAATTGAAAAATAAAAACAAAAACATTGCATCCATCATACATAATCATGCATCAAACGTATAGAAAGAAAAAAAACCTAAACATGATACTAATATGAATGGCATTACTAATGCATGATATAAGGTAGATAATCAGATCTGAAACGTTCATGAATGATAAATCAAAACTAAAACAAGAAATGAAAGAAACTTCAATGATCAAATCATCAATAATGAGCATGCTAATAGCTTGAAAAAGGGTTAAAAATGGCAACTTCCACCTTAGCTTAAATGTTTCTAAAAAACCAGCAGCGGTTCCTCCACATTTTTGTTACTTCAAACCTCTACGAAACCACTATCTAATGATCACTAAAACTCTAAAACTAAAAGTCTTTCCTTTGGCACAAAATGAGACGTTAAGAAGAGGAAAAGAAAGAAGAAGAAGAGCGCACACTAGTGGCGTTTTCACTTGCTCTTGGAATGAATGATTTGTGAGCACTATAAGGGGGTATTTATTGTTTTCAAACACACTAAATGACATCCATGGGCAGCTCTTTGGGCAACTAGGACGGCTCTTTGGACAGCTCTCATTATTTGGGCAAGTTTCCAAACACTAAAAGTAGGACATGGTAAGTGTGCATATTTTGGCATGTGTGCATATCTCTTTTGTGGGCCCACTAGTGATCTTGCCAATCTTTGTTTCTAATTCAATTTTAATGATTTAAATTCTTTTAGAACCCTTCTAAAATGGTATTTGACATCCCATAGAGAGAGTGAATAGTCTATCATATCTTTCCCCTTTGATTCCTTTGGTTGTTCATCACATTTAAGCAAAAAGGCATGTTTTCTTCTCTTTCCATTGGACGTCCAGCTAGTGGGTGTATGATATCAAAGCATGAGGGACACTCAATCACATGCTGATATTTAAATCTAATCCCCTAGGAAATCTTCTAATTTGGTCATGAGCATGGGTGGCGTCCCATGTGTGAGAATCACACGATCTAGGCGCCAAAATGGAAGAGTAAAGTTTCTATTTTTTATTCTCCTTTGTGAGTGTGGGATGCCTATGGTTTTATGAGCATCAAATTAGATTTCAAACCTTCATAATTAGGTCAATTCACATGTGCGCGCACACACATGTGCATGGGTGGACCGGTTTTTGCTTAGGTAAGGCATGGAGCACATGATCACTAACTTGGTGTATGGAATCAATCTTCATGGATTTCCAAATCCTTGGTGGGATGCCTCAAATGCTTGGTATACTGAATCAATTGTGTGGTATATTGGATCATGATTAATGGAATCAAATAAGGGAGGACGGCCCATGCTGGTTGAGTACAATGGGATGCACCTGATCACAGAGTTCCACCCATGTGACTTGCACATATTTTGGATTGCCATGCCTTCATGGGTTCACATGAATTTAATAAAATTTAATATCTCCCTAACCACTAGGAATTTAGGTGTATAACTTATAGTTTTGGAATCACATGATCAAGACACAAATTTTAAGGTATAGTTTGGCACGAGGCATTTTTTCTTTAGAAACTTTCTTTATTTAGAACCTACCGAATGCATTAGGAAAATGAAGGCTCAAACCATGGCCAATTTATCTGATTTTTTGTGGATATGTTGTGTGCCTTTCTAGTTTATGCCATCCCCTGAAGTTTTGACTCATTCTGAGTTCGATAGGTACCTCTATTCTCTGTTCTTTCCAAATTTGGATCCCCCTGTAGGGCAAAACGCTAATGTTGGCCGATTGGGTTGATTTTCGGATATTTAGTCTAGTTTGTTGGTTCATGACACCATACCTCATTTCAGGTTGTTTTAGGTTCATATGGGTGACCAAATGAGGATTTTGTATTTTCTGTATTCAGCCCTAAAATGAGGCTAGATTTGTTCAAATTTCACTAAAAAGATAGAAATTTTGTATTTCGTTGAGTGTAAGTTTTTTAGGGTATCACATGTTAGCTTGGCCATGGGGTTAAAAACTAGTAAGGTGACATGATGAAGGAAGACCTAACCATAAGGTGCAATATCTTGGTCTCTGAATCTTGTCACATACGCTACTGATTGGGTGTCTTTGTCTCGCGCCTCAAAACGGAATCATGATGTCACTCCTGCTTTTACTATCCAATGACTGGGACATTACTTGTAGTTTTTTTTTCTCACACCATCTTAATAAGAAATCAAAGTGTAGAAACATAAATAATACTATCATGCAAGATTTAGAATAGGGATGGCATGTTTAAAAATAGTAACATGATTAAACTCTAACATAAATAAAATACTCAAACCCTATGTTTGAGTTCAGATGAATTAAATCAACAAAGACTTGGCCCCATGGCCTAGTTTTTATAGACAAAAGCATGAATCAAATGTGGGTCTCTGTTAGTTG